>PVKE010022408.1:10675-25700 GCA_004027555.1 Craseonycteris thonglongyai | reverse complement strand
ACTTCAGCCCTGATCGTAGTTGTGCTCCTGTCCACAAGGGGGCAGCGGTGCATACGGCCAGAACCAGTGTCCTCTGAGATCAACAAGAACAGTAGTATAAGATCCAGAGTCAGGGGAAGCCAGGATGGCTCAGTGGGTTGAGCGCTCACTTTGCAGCGCTGGGGACCGAGGATCGAATCCCGGCCCCGGCCCGTGCGGATCCATATGCTGAACTGGGGAGTTCCCCCAGTTCAGTTAGAATGGAATGGTTACCAGAACCCAGAGACAAAGCAGAGCAGGGGAGTAGGGCTGTGCGATGCGAGCTATGGCTTTCAGAAGGAGGCAGCCAAGGGAATAAGCACCCCAAACCCACTCTCCCTCCCCTCTCATCTCCTGCTAGTGCTTCTCACTGGGCCAACCTCAACCAGAAACCAAAAGGCAAGGAAGCCATTGAGAGAGTCCTAGATGTCATCTTCCAGGATAGAGAGTGGATCGGCTAGTCCAACCAATCACACACTATCCAAGCACTTGTCTGTTCAACGGAAGCTAAATGAGCAGTGTATACAGACACTGGTGGATGTAAAACAGCTCGACTTTAAAACTCTATGGCTGAGTTCGCTAGCCATTAGGGAGATGCAAATCAAAACCACAATGAGATACCACCTCACACCTGTTAGAATGGCTATAATCAACAAAACAAGCTGGAGAGGCTGTGGAGAAAAAGGAACCCTCATACACTGCTGGTGGCCATGCAAATTGGTACAACCACTATGGAAGGCTGTATGGAGATTTCTCAAAAAATTAAGAATAGTTACCATTCGACCTGGTAATCCCTCTTCTGGGCATCTACCCTCCCCCCAAAGTTGAAAACCTTAGTCCGCAAAGATATATGTACCCCATTGTTTATCACAGCACTATTCACAGTGGCCAAGTTGTGGAAACAACCAAAGTGTCCTTTGAGAGACGACTGGCTAAAGAAGTTGTGGTACATTTACACAATGAAATATTACTTAGCAATAAGAAAAGATGAAATACAGCCATTTATGACAACATGGATGGACCTCGAGATCATCATGCAAAGGGAAATAAGCCAGACCAAAAAAAAATCAAGAAACATATGACTTCACTTATATGTGGAACATAAAACTAAAATCAACAAAGGAACAGAGACTCCTGGACACAGACAATAGTTTAGTGGTTACCTGAGGGTAAGTGGAAAAGGGGTCCGGAAGGAGGGAGGGGGACCAAATATAAAGTAACAGAGATCTGAGTCTGGGTGGCAAACATCTAATGCAATACTCAGACAATGTATTGTAGAATTGTACACCCAGAACCTATGTAATCTTTACTGACCAATGTCATCCCTATAAATTTAACAATAAAAAAAACTATGGATGAGGAATAGATATTCTTTGCTGGTGTGAACACAATCTAGGCCATGTCATTCCTAGGATATTTTAGTTGGGGACAAAAGAGGAATTCCTAAGTAGTCTCACTTCTCTCTCCTTTTAAAAATATAAAAATCATGGGGAAGCCGGGATGGCTCAGTGGGTTAAGCGCTCACTTTGCAGCCCTGGGGACCGAGGATCAAATCCCGGCCCCGGCTATGCAGACCCATATGCTGAACTGGGGAGTGCCTCCAGTCGGTTCTCACCAGGGTGAGACCCCGGTCCAGTTCCTGCCCTGTGCAGCCCAGTGCCCACCTATGGAATAAAACTATGTGGAAAAACCAATGATGTGCAACTATGGAGACTGTTCTGGGCCCTCCCCTTCTCTCTGTCTCTGTATCTCTCTCTCTCTCTCTCTCTGTCAAAAACAATATATATATATATATATATATATATATATATATATATATATATATATATATATATATATATATATATATATATATCAGCAATGCTTTTTGGAATTGGATAACATAAAAAGTTTTCACTAAATCATTACTACAATAAATAGGGTTGGTAGCTTCCTGGCTGAAACTATAGGATCTCCTTTCTGAGGCTTAGAAAAAAAGAAATAAATTCCTTAAATGTATTTATTATACAGCAATAATTTTCAAATAAGTGTTAGATATTATGTGATTTTTAAAGTAGTATCCTTATTCACCATCTTACAGATAAGAGAGCTCAGATACAGAGATGTCAAATCAGTCTCAAAAGGTTAGCCACAGAGCAGGGGACAAGGGACAAGGCCAGGCCCTTTGATGCTACAATCCAGGACCCCAAGACCCCCTGTGCTGGGGTGTTTACCTGACCCTAGAGGTGAGGTCAAGGGATTATAGTTACCTCCACAAAGCAGACTTCAACTCTAACACGACCTCACTGGTTACTTTGGCTCAGTCACTTCCCTTCTTTGGGCTTCAATTTCCCTGATCATAAAATGAGAGCGTTGGGCTAGACTTGTAGTTTCCAAATATTTTTTTAAAAGATTTCTTTTTATTTTATTGTTTGAGAGAAGGTGAGAGAAAGAGAGAAAGAGAAAGGAGAGGGTCCAGAGCAGTCTCCATAGTTGTACATCATTTGTTGTGACATGGTTTCATTCCACACAGGTGGATGAGGGGCCACACAGGGTGGTAACCAAACTGAGGGCCTCCCACCTGGGAGGTGAGAACCTTCACCACCATCCAGGTGGTTACCAGTTGCGCTGCAGTTCAGCATATGGATTTGCATGGGCCGGGCCAGGATTCAATCTCTGGTCCTCACAGTTGTGAGACAAGCACTCAACCTGCTGAGCTATCCCAGCATTCTTCAAACATTTTTAACAGAAAATTTTTTTCAAAATAAATCTTACATGGCCATCAACAATACCCTGTTGTTGAAACCCCTGAAGAAATTCTAGGGGTCTTTTCTAAGTCCATCCAGCTCTGTGTTCTGTGAAATATTAGTTCCATGAGATAATAGTATAAGTATTTGGGGGGATCCCCTTCCCCCAAATCCAAGGCCACATACTTGATCTGCAGAGTTCAACCGATTACTTTTTTGCAGGAACTTTCAAGGCCTTCAATATTCTAACATGTTGTCACTCTCCAAGCTGGAGACATAATATGTAATTGAGGAAATAATAATCTAGACAAGTGTTTCTTAATCTTTTTTACCACAGCTCACAGTCAGAAATACAATTTATATCATGGCCCTCCCCCACCACACACACACACACACACACACACACACACACACACACACTTTCACAAAACAATACTTACCTTACTGCACTCTGATACTGTCTAGTCTGTTTCTTTATTTCCTTTTTCAAATATTCCAATCATGTGTAAAAGCGTACATACATGTGTCTGTGTGTGTCACCAGGTCATGATGCAAAATTTATTTCTCACCATAGTCTAGAGTCAAAATGCTTGGAAACTGCTGTCTTGCCAGATCTCTGGTCCATGACTCCAGCCGCGCAGGCTGCAGGCTGTTGGTAGGTCTTCAAGACACGAATTAACTGATTCATTTTAGGGCTTAAGACATGGGAGCCTCTGTGCCTCTCCCCACAGCTGAGTTGGGCCCAAGACGGTGGACGGGATGAAGTGAAGAAAGCTGGCACTGCCCTCCACAGGGAGGCCCAGCTCAGGGACAAAGAGGGAGTGTGTTTCAAGGGCTGCCAATCCCGCCTCACTCACAGGCACTAAATTCATCAGGCCTCCGCTGGACGGCAGGCGTCCCCGCTCACGCTGTGGGCCTGCCAGCCACTTCCACAAGGAGTTAGTGTCAGATCTGGGCAGCTCTCCCTGCCTGATGTGATGGGCATTCAGGTCGCCTGTGAGAATCGGAAATGAAGTCGCTAGTGTCCACTGAAAAAAACATTTCTTCCCCATAACCCCATGTGCTCCCTGCTCCCATCCCCACCCTCCAGGGGCATCCGCGTGGCTGGCCTGGCTGCTGTGTGCAGGTCCCCAGGGGTCATCACTCCCCACTCTCTTTCCCTTACCCCATCTCCTTACTTCTTACTTGAAAGGGCCGTCTTTCCAGTTGGTCGCCGTAAATACCAGAATTGGGAGAGGAGGATGGAAAGGGAAGAAATGCTACCTTGTGTCAGGCAGCGCCCTGGGTACCTTCCATCAAAACCTCATGATAGTCCCCTTTTTATACAGATGAGGAAAATGACACTCAGAGAGGTTGTCAGTCAAATCGGGTTTCTAGGGTGAAGAGCTAAGCCATGGGGAAGAAAGAGGTAGCAGGGATAGCGATCAAATGGGAGTGAGTCCAAGGATGCCTCAGGCAGAGGCACGATGGCCAGCTGCTCATGGAAGAGGACGCAAGGCGTCTACCTGTGGGCAGCTCGATACAGGCACAATGTGAGTCGTGGGCTGAACTCTAGTGATGGGGACAATAGTGTCAGAGCTCTCATTTTGCAACCACATAGACTCAGGGTTGTTGTTTTCTTTTTCTTTCTTTCTTTCTTTTTTTTTTTTAACAGACAATTTTTTTAAAGAAGTTTTAGGTTCATAGCAATATTGAGCAAAAAGTAGAGCTCTCATGTATTCCTGCCCCCCACCCCAACACACACACACATCCTACTCCAACACGTCCTCAACATCCCCTGATGAACCTGCACTGACCCATCATTATCACCCATAGCCCATAGTTTGCATGAGGGTTCACTTCTGGTGCTATACATTGTGTGGGTTTTGATAAATGTAACAATATATATCCACCATTATTGTACCGGAGAGAAAAGTTTCCCTACCCAGAAATCTCTCTGTGCTCCACCTATTTATCCTTTAAACCAGCAACCTTTTCACTGTCTTTATAATTTTGTCTATTTATGAAATTGAATTCATTTAAACTCTCCAAAAGCAAATTTTCAGGACCAGAAGTGTTCACTGAACCATTCTACCAAATGTTTAAAGAAGAATTAACACTAGTTCTTTACAATCTCTTCTGGAAAATGAAAGAAGAGGGAACACCTCTCAGTTCATTTTATGAAGCTAATATTACTCTGACACCAAAACCAGACAAAAACAATTAAAAAACAAAAAAACAATATATCAACATTCTTCATGAATATAGATGCATTAACAAAATATTAGCAAATATAATTTGTCATATAAAGAAAAGTTACGTACTAAGTAAGATTTATTCCAGGAATGCAAGGCTAGTTCAATACTCAAAAATCTACCATATTAATAGGCTAAAGAAGAAAAATCACATGATCATATCAATCTATGAAAAAAAAAAACTTTTGACAAAATTCAGCAGCACTCATTCAAACTTCTTAAGAGCAACTACAAAAAACCTTTAGCTAACATTATATTTAATGGTGAAATATTGCATGATTTCTCCCTAAGATCAGAATCAGGGCACAAGTGTACACTGTTATTCAACATCATACTGGAGGTTTTAACCAGTGCAATAAAGAAAAAAGTTTAAAAAGAAATAAGTAAAACTGTCCCTACTGACAGATGACATCATTGTCTATGTAGGAATCTACAAGAAAAAAAAAGTTTTAAACTCCTAGAACTAAAAGGTAAATTCAGAAAGGTCACAAAATAAGATAAACATATAAAAGTCTATTATATTTGTACAATCACTCAAAAAAATAAAATGCTTAGGTGTAAATCTAACAAAGCGTCTAAGACTTGTATGATGAAAATTACACAATGATGAAAGAAATCAAAGACAAGTGAGAGACATACGGTGTTCATGGATTGAAAGACTCATCCTAAACAAAGATGTCAGTTCATCATAAATTGAGTGACAGATTTAATATGATTCTTATCTAAGACTTTTTGTAAATAGAGATAAGCTTATTCTAAAATATGGGAAGGCAAAAGAGAGAGAAAAGCTAAGACACTTTGAAAAAGAATAATAAGGGGGAATCAGACTACCTGCTTTTGAGACTTTATGCTACAGCTACAGTAATCAAGACTATGTGATATTGGCAGAGGGATAGACAAATAGATCATTGGTTCCCAAGTATCAATATTTAAAAACAGTTTTTTTTAAATCATGGGTAACAATTTATAAAAATGGGTTTAGAAGGGATACCAAGTAGAAAAAGATTGGGAACCACTGACATAGATCAATGAAACAAAATAGAGAACCCAGAAATAGATTCACATAAATATACCCAAATGCAAAAGTCATCCAATAGAGAAAAAATAATAACCTTTTCAACAAATGATGCTGGAGTCATTGAACATCCAAAGGAGACATACCAAGTCTCACATCTTATGCAAAAATTAATTCAAAATGGATTACAAACTTTAATGTAAAATGTTTAGCTATAAAACTTGGGGGGTGTGGGTGAAACAGAAATCTTCAAGGTCCATAGAAGAAAAAAATGTATGAAAATGTACTTTATCAATATTAAAAAGCTTTTGTTTCATGAAAGACCCTGTGATGAAGATGAAAAGACAACTACAGACCGGGAGAAAATGTTTGCAAATCACATATCTGAAAAAGGGCTAGAATGTGTAGCTATCACTCAGAATTCAACTGTTAAAATAAAAAAACAATTCTATTAGAAAGTGACAAAAAGGTATGTAGAGACTTTGCACTGAAGAGGATATACAGACAGTAAATAAGCATATGAAAAGATTCTTAATATTGTTAGCCATTAAGGAGATGCAAATTAAGAGCACAGTCAATTATCACTACAAATCTATGAGAATGGCTAAAATAAAAAAAAGAATGACGACACCAAACATTGGTAAGGACTTGGAAAAACTGAATCACTCACACACTGTTGGCCAGAATATAAAATAGTACCTGCACTGTGAAAAAGAGTTTGGCAGTTCCTTTTAAAATTAAACATGAAACTACCGCACAAACAAGCAATAGCATTCCTGGACATTTATTTATTCCAGGAAAATGAACACTTATGTTCATGTAAAAACCTGTACACCAATGTTTTTTAGCAGTTTTACTTATAATAATATAACAAACCCAGATGTCATTCAAAATGTTTTACAAATACTAACAATGCCACATTCCTGTGACATGTCTTCCTGCAAGCACATGAGAGCTTGGCAGATGCTGCTGGACTCCTGCCCATACTTCCGTCTCACTTTCTGAGGTTATTTTAATGAATGAGGCAGATGTGATCCCTGCTATTGTAAAGCACACAGTTGGAGAAGAGATAGACAAGTAAACAAGGATATACAATTGATTGTTTCGGTAACAGGTTGTTGCTATAAACAACAGTTTATAACAGTTCACTACTACCCCAACCCAAAAAGGTGCCAAACAGTAGCTGACTTCACCATTTGGCACAGAGGGACCTTGAACTGTTTCATGTTTTTACGTAAAACTCATCACAAAACTTTCCACAGGACTAGGTGGGAGCCCCAGGAACCCTCATTAAATCTGCCTGACTTAATTAGAAATCCGAATGCAGCTGAGGTTCTCTGATCCATGAATAGAACAAAGAACAGTTTGCCCAATTTAATTATTTTATAAAAAGGCTAGTTTTCACCCTCTTCTTGGACCCATGTTTTAGTGAGTCTATAGAATAAGTAAGGCTGTTAAGTTCCCACACACGGGAGTCAGGTAATACCAGCTTCCCGGTTTCTTCACAATAAGTTACCTCTTTACTTTAAACTTCCTTAAGGCCCAGTTTTCTATCTTGTGAAAGGAGAATTTATGAACGTACCCACCTCATAAGGAATTGTATAGGCTCAATTAAATAGTGCATATTAAAAAGTACTTAGCGCAAAGCACATAGCAATTTCTCTATCCATTATATAATAATGTGAAACATTCGAATTATTTCCTAGGATAATTCTTTTTTTTTTTTTAATATTTATTTATTGTTTTTGACAGAGAGAGAGAGAGAGAGAGAGAGATACAGAGTCTGAGACAGAGAGAAGGGGGAGGGCCCAGAACAGTCTTCATAGCTGCACATCATCCGCTCTTCCACATAGTTTTATTCCACAGGTGGGCACGGGGCTGCACAGGGCAGGAACCAGGTTGGGGTCTCGCCCCGGCGAGAACTGAACTGGGGGCACTCCTCAGTTCAGCATATGGGTCCGCATGGGCCAGGGCCGGGACTGGATCCTTGGTCCCTGGGGCTGCAAAGTGAGCTCCTAACCCACTGAGCCATCCCAGCTTCCCCCTAGGATAGTTCTTAGGAGTAGAAGTACAGATCAAAGAGTGCAAGCATTTTTAAATCTCACAAAACTTACCATAGAAGCATTTTCTAAGAATGGCTGGGCTAATCTACCATCCCACTGCCAAGGTAGAAAGCGTTCCTCTCTCCTTACCCTTGACAGCTTTGTGTGCTCTTATTTTGAAGTCTTTGTAATTGATAGACTAAAATTTATAGACTCCTTTCCTTTGTGTTTCTTTAATTATCAGAAAGTTGAATGATTTTTTAAAAATGTCTGTTAGCTATTTATATTTTTTTCTCAGTGGATTGTTAGTTAACATCCTCTATTAACTATCAGGGTCTTCATTATTATTGATTTGTAGGAGTTCTTTATATATTAAAGATGTTCAATCTGGGTAGAAGGCATGAAATTCAATAATTATGTCACTGGAATGGTGAGTCATGTTTACGAGTTGATATATAGGACCTTCAAGTCTTTTGATTCCTTATGGGAGGCAGGGCTACTATATTTTTAAATACCTACACTTTATTTTTCATTCTTCATAGATCTGAAAATACAACTTCCGCTCATTACTTCCAGGGCAACTGTAATAAATCCTGCCTGTGCCCCTTTTCCTATCCGTGAATGTTGACGATTGCTGACAAAAGTCGGCTGCCCTCATCTAGACAGAATTGCCCTGGACCAAACAAGAACACCCTCACCAGACAGCTTACACCACTCCCTCCTCCAGCCCACCTGCACACAGACCTCACCAACAGCTGATTGGTGTTGGGGTACACAAGGCCCACTCTCTGACTCTGTGATGAGAGTAACCCTATGGTACCACGTGTGCTCCAGAGCTTTTCCCTCGTAGCAGACTGAAGCCCACACCCTTGCTAAGTTTTTCTCCCCCATCGCAGGCCACCTCCCTCTCTCCCCTTCTCCCGAGAGCATTCTCTCAGTTAATCTCTTTTATTTTATTTTTGTTAAATTTATTGGGGAGACATTAGTTGATATCAATTACATTGTTTCCAGTGCACAATTTTACATTACATTGTCTATACATTCCATTATGTGCTCACCACGGTTAATCTCTTGAACAAGAATTCCTGTCTCAAGTTCTGCTTCCAGAGAACCCAACCTAAGTCATCGGCATTTCCAGGAATGTACGTTTCTGTCTGTACCTTTGTTCTCCCAACCATTCTGAGACACGCTTCTTCATGGCCACTCTATGTAAGTAACTACTTGCTTTTTCTTGATGGTTGAGTAAACCAAATGCCGTTTGGTTTCAGCAGCTGGTCTAAGGTCATCCAGTGTGTTGGTTAATATTTACTGAGATCCTGGAGGCAAAGCTACCTGAATGTGAATTTATGGCCAATGGCTGCTGGACCTGTGGCTTGGCACCTGGCCCTGATGTGCTGAAATCTCACATCTCATTCCCAACCCCAGGGTTAGCTTTTTCTAAGCAGACAGTGATTCACACCAGCTGAGCAGTTTCCAATACAGAAGGTACAGAAAGTGCCTCGCCCAGAGGCCCAAGAGGCTGGGACATGCCAGTTTGCACAGTCATACAGAGTTAAAACTAGAGAACACCATAGTGATTACGTAACCTTGCAGATGGGGAGACTGAGGCCCAGAAAGATAGACTTACTTAGTCAAGGCCAAGCAACATGGTAGTGC
This sequence comes from Craseonycteris thonglongyai, assembly GCA_004027555.1. Classification (NCBI taxonomy): domain Eukaryota; kingdom Metazoa; phylum Chordata; class Mammalia; order Chiroptera; family Craseonycteridae; genus Craseonycteris; species Craseonycteris thonglongyai. Next base: position 16,009 of record PVKE010022408.1, on the reverse strand, counting down.
TGCCCCTGCAGGCCATTTGATTTCCCCATGGTCTCCTGACCTATCAACCCCATTTCAGCTCCTTCCTTGCTATCCAAACTCAGCTCACCGTTAGCCTGGAAGAGTCTTCTCCAATTCCTCACCAGCCTTACACTCCTGTCTCACTTGCCTCAATTGCTCCTCTTGGTTCCTGCACCCAGCTCTCCTGATGCTGCTGGAGAACAGGCATTGGCAGACTGGGTCAAGGCCTCCCACTCAGCTGAGCCAGGTCTGACAGCATTTTGCTAATCTTTATTTATTTGTTTTTTTTGACAGAGACAGACAGAGAAGGAGGAGGGCCCAGAGCAGTCTCCACAGCCATACATCATCGGTTTTCAACATACTTTCTTTCCACACAGGTGGATGTGGGGGCACGGAGGGCAGAAACCAAGCTGGGGCTGCCAGCATGGGAAGCACACCCCAGTTCAGCATATGGGTCTCCACGGGCCTGGGCCAGGACTCAATCCCCAGACTCTGCTGCCACAAAGTGAGTGCTTAACCTGCTGAGAAGTCCTGGCTTCCCTCCTTCTGCTAATTTGTAGTGGGCTCTCCCTCTCAGCCTCATCATTGCCCGCCCACTAATGCACATGCTCTAACAACTTCTTTGAGAAACCAGAGGTGACAGTGTAGGCACCCCTAAGCTTTCTCTCCCACTGCAAGAGAACTGACATCTGCACCCAGATACTTCATCTTGTCTCACCCCTTTTCCTTGTTACCCTGTCAGCTCCTGTTCCCTAGAGTATACCAAACCCTGTTCCCTAGAGCTCCAAACCCTGGAGTATACCATCTTTTCTCCAGTATTCAACCTTGTTGTCTCACTTCTATCTTAAATAAGAATTTAAGAATTCTGTAGAATTGTTCAAGTTCCACCCACCCTAAAATCCAACCAACCAACAAAGGGCACCCTTGCTTAAAAACCCCTCACTCACGAGCCAGCGGCCCAGAGTCCTGACCAAGTAAGAGTGGTTCTGACCTCGTCCCTGTCTCCTCACTAGCCCCATCAGCTCCCACGTCCTCTCCTGGTCCCCTTGACTTACCTGTAGTTCCCTGTGCACACTAGGCTATTTCTTGCCTTATAGTCTTTGCCCATACAGGTGCCTCTTTCTAGAACATCTTTCCCTTTCTGTTTTCTCTCTGGGCTCAGCTGCTTTGTCCGCCAGAAAGCCTGGTTTGACAGCCTACGCCCCTCCGCTGCCCAGCTAAGTGCAGTGCCTCCCTGACTTTGCAACCTGCTGTGTAGACCATCACCAGTCCACCTACTGCGTTCTAGCAAAACTTTATTTGGGGGATGTTGGGATAGCTCAGCGGTTGAGCACTTGCCTGGCAATCATGAGGTCCAGGGTTTGATTCCCAGCCCCAACCCGTGGAAACCCGTATGTTGAACTGCAGCACAACTGACAACCACAGTATGGTTCAGTGGTGAAGGTTCTCGCCCCCCATACGAGAGACCCTCAGTTAGGTTCCCACCCCACACGGCCCACATCCACCTGTGTAGAATGAAGCCATGTCACAACTAATGATGTGCAATTATGGAGACTGCTCTGGGCCCTCCCTTCTCTCTCTCTCTCTCTCTCTCTCTCCTCACCTTTTCTCTAACACTGAAATAAATCTTTTTTAAAAAACACTGTTAACTTCTGTGTCTGTCTCTCCCTCTAAGCGAGAGGTTCCAGGCAGGCCAGCGCTGTGACAGCCCTGTTTGAACAGGGTTCCAGCACATGGCAGTTCTCAGTACCTGGTTATCCTCTCCTCACCCTTCCTGTTCAGCTGGTTTCTAGGACCCCTCTGCCTTGTTTCTCTCACCTTCTGAGGTTGTGACAATGCTGTGGGAATACAAGTGAAATGATTACCCTGACCCTGCTGCAAACTGCTGCCACCATCACTGACACAGCTCAGCCACCAGAAAGGGATTTCTAAAGAACTCAAGCCTTTTCTATTTTCTAACACCATGAACTGATTCATGCACTAAGATTGTCTTTTAAATCATTTCCTTTTTTCTCTCTTCCGCTTCCCTGCTGTGTCACAGCTGCTTCCGCAGCACTGAGCTCTCAGCTTTGCTCTCACTTCCTCGTCTTCTGACTTCAGTGGCCAGAACCTGAGTGGGGATGACAAAGAGAAGAAGGTGGCATTCTTTTTCTGGCGATGGGAACAGGGGACAAATTGAGGGCACTCATTTAATTTTGTAAGTGTGTCTTAACTTACCTATTTGCCTCCTACTTTGGGTGTTTCTGATGTTTGGCTGTTATTAAAACTGTTTCAAAGTGCATCTTTAGCTAGAGATGTTCACCCCAGCACCGCACCAACTAGCTTTTTGACTTCTGACTTTGAACAAGTTTCTAATCCTTTCTGTGCCTCGTTTTCCTCTACTGTAAAATAAGGAGAATAAATCCCACCTCAGTGTTGCTGTAAGGACCAAATGTAAAGTATTTAGGATGGCTCTTTTATGAGGTGCTGGTTGTGAGGGTTGATTTATTATTATCAAGCCTTTCTTATCTGCCTTGACATTTCATCTGACTACCAGGCTATGGTCTTAACTGGAATATCCCACAGGCATCTCAAACACATGATAGTCAAGATTCTACGATCACCACGCACCACCTCTCCTTCCACTTGATCATCCACTAAGCACCTTCTTTTGCATCCTTTTCTATGAATGCCAGCGCCAACCCCCTTCTCTCCCAAGTAACAAGCCCGGGAGATGCCCAACCGCCCCAACTTCCTTGGGACTGAAGATGTTCTCAGAACATAGGACTTTCAGTTTTAAAACTGGTAAAGTTCCAGGCAAACCAGACCAAGTTGGTCACCCTAATTCTTGACCCTCTCTCCTAATTCCCACCCTACATCCATTGGCCACTAGCTTCTGTAAGTTCAACCTCCTAAATCCATATCCCACTGAGAACACTTCATGCTAGAGCCTTTTGTCTCCTGCCTGTGGTTTCCTTGCACCCACTTTTGCCTACCCCCATCACTTCCCCTAGGGATACTAGAGAGACCTTCTTAAAAGACATATGAGTAAATCTAATGGCATAAATCGCCGTCCTCTTACCATTAGCCTCAACTCTTTGCCACCACTAGGATTCTAATTTGTCAAAACTCTACTGATAGACCACTGTTTATAAGCATTTTTATATTTTTTATAATTACATATTTTTATAAGCACTTCTTTTGTATAAAATGATAGGTACACATGTTGCAGTAGCCTAGTACTCATAACGATCATGTGAATGAGAAAACCTTTTCAGAATTCCTCTTAAGATGGGCAAACTGTCTTGATTGGCAAAATACAGTAAGTGCTTGGATAGGGGTTGGTATGTCACTCACATGTGAGACCGTGGAGGAATGTACATGTGGCCAGAGGGAACAGAGTAAAGGGAAAGAGACCAGAAAAATGAGAAAAATGGAACTAGAGGGGGCAGCAAGCTCTGTGTGTGGGATGTGACCCTGGCCTGCAATATCTACCCCTGCCCATCTTCAGTAGCATTACCAAGTTCATGAAAAGATTGGGGTGTGTGTGTGTGTGTGTGTGTGTGTGTGTGTGTGTGTTGTTTGTGGAACTTGGCAGAAGGGCTGGGCTTTGCCTCTACATTGACTTGACCCAGCACAAAGCAGGAAGTGGAGGAGGATGGCAGAGCCACATAGAAACCAGGTGGAAGCTTCGTAATGTCACAGGCCATGGAGTTTGGGCTCAGGTCAAGGTGACCCAGGGTTCCCCGGGATGAGGAGCCCAGCTGGTATCTGAGTTGCACAACTCTCTTCTGAAACACATTTTCACCTCTGCAGGTCCTGGTTTTGGTTCAGATGTTGCAATCCACAATGCAACCACAGCACAGAGAGCAGAGGATAACAATCTACAGGAAAGGTCAGGCCTCAGCAGCTCGTGACCCACTCTTTCTGATTCTGGTGACAGCCTGTGCTGGCCACAGCTTCCACCTCTGTGCTCGCCTCAGGCCTTCTATTCCTCTCGTCCTCGTCAAAACTTATCTACCTTGTACATTCATCCTCAGATTTCCTTACCAAGGATCCCTGCCACTTACCACCTCTAGCCTTCCTCTTACCCATATTTTGAAAGATGGTATTGCCCAGACTGCATTTACTCACAGGTTATGCCTTTTCCCTTGTTTTGGCAAACAGAAGCTTGTATGATTGTCAGCTGAGACTTCAGATTTGCTTGAGATAACAAAATTAGCGCTGAACTGATACAACTTCAGCTCAAAGCAAAGAAGCTTCATAGTTTAAGAATAGCTAATGTTTACAGAAACATCACCACATGCCAGACACTGGCCTGCCCAGCCTCACTTGGCAAGTAGGTCACAAAGCTGGGATTCAGACTCAGAAGGTCCGATTACAGAGCCCAAGCTCTTAGATCCTTAACTATTGCCAGGTTAATTAGCATGCAGTGAAAATATACAATTTTCATTATGTTTTGTGAATTATAACACAAATTTGAAGCTCCTCTATCGCTATCCCTGGGAGTCCTCAAATTTCAGGTGAGGAAACACTAATAAATAAATCCCCCTCAAGGTAGTCATTACTTTTTTGTTTCAGTGTTTTGCAGAAGCTAGTCTTACCAATTAGTGGACAGTTGGTCCTGTTCAAAGTATCTTGGACAAAACCCTTTGGCGTGGACCAAATGTCTCCATGAACATTTTGGACAGGACTAAATGTCCTGCAAGCATTGTACCACTTAAATCTCAGTAGATTTTTTTTTTCTTCTTCTTCAATCTATCTCCTCTCCGTTTAAAAAAAAGGTTCAATATTATTTCTTCCTTTCTTTTTAATTGAATAGAACACTTAAAGTACAACAAAGAAGCTTCATGCACTGTCATTTGCATGATAGTTTCTGATGCTTATTGGTAAACAATAAACGATAAGCTTTGAGACATGTGTCTATATGCTTTGTGGTACTATTTTGCCTTCCATTCTTTTTGCTAAATATAGTTCATATGGTCTCTGTGATTCATGTATTTGCCTTCTGAAGTTGACCAATGTGTGCCAACTTGGCTCTCCACCTTCCACTGTGGGGTCATATGGCTATGTGATGAATATATAAGCTAGAAATACTTTCTGTTTCATTTTGGGGTTTGTTTGGTTTTTTTTTTGTTTTTGTTTTTGTTTTTGTTTTTGTTTTTTATCTTTTCACATTTATAGAGAGAAATTATCTTTTTGTCTTCAGTACATATTTATTTCTATTTTACTTTTTGACAGATAGAGAGAGAGACAGAGACAGAGACAGTTAGAGAACCGAACTGTGGGAACTCCCCAGTTCAGCACGTGGGTCCTGCCTGGGCCGGAGCCGGGATTCGATCCTCGGTCCTCATG
>PVKE010022408.1:0-10575 GCA_004027555.1 Craseonycteris thonglongyai | reverse complement strand
GTTTTTTTTGTATTATTTTATTTTATTTTTTTATTGTTAAATTTATTGGAGTGACATTGGTTAGTAAAAATTTCATAGGGAAGCCAGGATGGCTCAGCAGGTTAAGCACTCACTTAGCAGCCCCAGGGACCAAGAATGAAATTTCAGCCCCGGTCTATGTGAACCCATATGCTGAACTGAGGTGTGCTTCCCACGCAGGAGGCCACCAGTTCAGTTCTCAGCCTCCTGCGCCACCCCCACCCCCGCCCCCATTTGGCTGCTGGCTCAAGGGGGTGTGGCTCCCATGCAAGAGGTCCCTAGCCCAGTTCCTGCCCTGCAAGGGCCCACCCACCTGTGTGGACCAAAACCATGTCTACAGCTGATAAGGAACAACTATGGAGACTGCTCTGGGCCCTCTCCCTTCTCTCTGTCTCTCTCTGTCTCTGTCAACAACAATAAAATAAATCTTTAAAAAAAGTTTCTCAGGTTCCAGGTATACGATTCTATAGTACATTGTCTATATGTTGCATTGTGTTCACCACCCGGAGTCAGTTTTCTTTCATCACCATATATTTGGCTCCCCTCTCTCCTCTCCCACCCCCATTTCCCCTTACCCTCAGCAATTGACCTTCTTTTCTTTCTTGACTTAGGATATGTTCGCAAAAGTGGGACTGCCGAGTCCAAGAATAGAAAGACCTCATGGGGAAAGTATGGCTATGGGACTTAGGCTGTCCTTGAGTCTTTTACCCCACCTCTTTTTTTTTTTAAGATTTATTTTATTGATTTTTGACAGAGAGAAACAGAGACAGAGAGAGACAGAGAGAAGGGGGAGGGCTCAGAGCAGTCTCCATAGTTGACAGCATTAGTTTTCCATATAGTTTTCACTCCACAGGTGGGCACCGGGCTGCGCAGGGCAGGAACTGGGCCGGGAGCCTCCTGCATAGATCCCGGCAAGAACTGAACTGGGGGCACACCCCAGTTCAGCATGTGGGTCCGCATGGGCTGGAGCCGGGATTCGATCCTCAGTCCTCAGGGCTTCAAAGCGAGCGCTTTACTCACTGAGCCATCCCAGCTTTCCCTTTTTCCCCACCTCTTACTCTCAGGTGGCCTCGGACATGTTGCTTAATCTCTTCCTAAGCCTCATAAATCGGGTGATAATAATACCATCTCCACAGGGTAGTCACCAGGATTAACAATAAAAGACATCAAATGCATAATAGATCCTAACTAAATGGAGGCAGCTGTTGTTAATGTTACTAATTTAAGACTTTTTTTGCAAGTTACCAGCCTGCACAATAATAGTTTAATTATTAATTAAGACCTAATAATTTAGATTGATTATAATTTAATGTGTTTTCCCTTCAAGTTATTTTCTTTTTGAAAGCACACCTCATCTCAAATGTTAACAGTGAAATTTACCAGCCAATAATAAAATAGAGAAGGGAGACTAATAATAATATTTGGGGCTTTCCTTCACACAGTGCCATATTAATAGCTACCATTTATTTGTCACTACAGATATGCCAGGCACAAAAAGCCTTTTCATGTTTGCTGACTTCATCTTCACAGCTCTATGAGTCACAACCACCATTTTAGAGATGAGAAAACTAAGCTACAATGAGGTCGTGTAAACTGTGCTGGGTTATCTGGGTAGAAGAGGCTGAGTTCAGTTTCAAACCCAGGACTAAGCTCATGTTCTTTATTTTACAGTAGGTTGCAGTCCAGTGAACTGGAATAAACATCTCAAAAAGTCATCATTACATATAGACACTTGAGGAATATTGTGGGCCATGTTTGGATCTCTCTAGAATCTGCTGTTTTGATCATTACTTTTGTCTGGACCTCTGTACTGGAAACCATAGTGCAATTTGATATTCTCTTCCCCAAGGCAAAAATCTCAGCATGGGCTTTCCTACCTTCAGCTATAAACCCATCTCTGCTATTTCTTGATCTTGGGCAAGTTTCTTACCTTCCTTAACCCTCAACTTTCTAATCTATAAAGTGGGAATGATTTTTTTTAATCTAGCTCAAAGGGCTATAATTAAGAAAATTAAATGAGCTAATATATGCTCAAATTCCTAGTACAGCACCTAGGACCTAATAAGATAACAATGTTTCCTATTTTTATAATAATAACATATTATTATTAAAGGAGGAACTAACCCATTACCAGCTTACATGCCCTTGCCCTGGTCTCTTTCCTCCTCTGCATGGTTTCCCCATCCTATTCTCCATGCTACAAAAGCTGTTTGGAGACTATTTCTGCCTGAGGATAGGAATTAGGGATGAAAACATAATTAAACCAATCAGGCTACAAAAATTTCTCTTTGCCAAGATGGCTTTGAGCCAAATCTGCTGGCAGTCAGAATGTATGAACCAAGGGGAAATGAAGGGTACAATTCCCTTCAGGAAATGGCACTGCCAAGATCAATCTCTGGCATGGTGCCAGTGCTCACCTCCTCTGTGACAAGGCAACCTGGACTGGACAAGTGGCCTTGGTTACCCCAGAGGCCCCTGCAGAGGTCAGGCCCAAGTCCCCAAGTGCCAACCAACCTGGTTTTCTTACTATGAGAGTGAGGGCACAACCAGGGCCATGAGAGGGATCCCCTTTCACAGGGCTGGGCAGGCCTGGCAGCATATAACACATTCATTCCCAAGCAGGGCAGAGGGGTGTTTCCACCATGTACCGGGAGGCAATATAACAAGGTTAGGTCATCAGAATAGTCATGACCAGAGCCAAGGTCAAGGTGGGGAAAGAGAACCCAGCTTCCAGCTAGAGGGAAAGCAAATGAAAAGGTCATGAGGGAGTAAGGTGGATAGAAGAGTAGACAGAAATGCTTTCTTAGCTGAAGAGCAGAGAGCTCAGGGGAGAGTGGTAGCAGGTGAGGCTAGTGGGCTGAGGGGTCATCATGTAGGACCTTTTGGCTATGTTGAAAATGTTAGCTTTTTTATTCTAAAGTAAGTGGAACATTTTAAGCAGAGGAAAGTCATGAACAGATTTGCATGTTTAACCAATTCACTCGACAAATATTCCTGAGCCCCTAAGAAGAGTACTATGAAAACAGTGACACTTCCTGAGCACTCAGTTTAGCAGGGCAGGAAGACTACCAACCAAATGATATCACGTGGAAAGCTAATGTGTACTTAGAGCTTTGTCAATGGAGTACATGAGCTTCAAGGGCAGAGGAGGGTGTTTCTAAGTGAGGGATCTGGAAAGCTTCATGAAGAAGGTGGAAGAAGCACTTATACTGGTGGGTATAACATAGCTTAATGTTGTGGCGTGAACACTGAGTGTAGACACTAGCATCTAATGTCCTGGGCCCGAAGCCTGGCTCTCCCACTTACGTAAGAATTGTGAGACCTTGAGCAAATTGCTTAACCTCTTTGTTCACTAGTACCATTTTTTATTTGAGCCAGACCTTAAAAGAAATGGGATCTTGACATACTGAAATGGGGGTAGGAGGAGTAGAAGAAGGGGTAGGGGGAAGGGGGAAGAACATCAGTATAGAAGCAAAGGGCTTGAAAGTAGAGGAGCAAAGCAGCTTCCTTTGGCTGGGACAATGTGTATGAAAGAATTGTGGAGTCGAAAAGGGTATTAATACTTTCTGAACTCTTGCCAGATACCAGAATGCTACCCACATTAATACATTTAATCTTCACGACAGCCCCACAAGGAAGACAGGATTTCCTTCGTCTTACACACAGAGGCTGACACACTGAGATGTTGAGCAGCATGACTGAGCTTGTATGTGGGGGAGAGAGGACCTAAACCCAGGTTCTCTCACTCCAAAGCTCACATCCGTTCACATGACACTTTTACCTCCCCCACCCACCACCACCAGAGGACAGCATCTTCTCCAGAGCTAATGCCCCACGCTCCCCAAGCACACAGGGCTGCTCTCACTGAGGACACTCAGAGCCTGACCCACACCTGGGAAGGTAGCTCTGAAAACGCTATTCCAAAACATGCTTTGAACAAAAAGATATTGTCAGGACAAATCCAGTGCCTTCCAAAGGGGACTCTTTGAGGAGTTCCATATTCATTTGGACGTGGAAGATCTCTGGTGGCTTTTAAAGCATCAGCCACATTACTTTATAGTCACACCTCTGTGTCACCTTGGAGTAGTAACAAATTAAGCAGGAATCAGCTATTCACACTGAATGATTTTATAAAGTTGGCTTTGCTCCCACAGCTTGGCTACTTTATATGCCAGCTACTTGCCTATGGAAGCTGATATGGTGGAAACTGCATTAAAAGAAGATGCTCAAATCACTCCAAGATCCTGAACCCTTCCAGAATTGCGTTTTCACCAAGTCTCCTAGCTCTCAGTCAAATAAAAAGAACAAAGTATGAGCAAGAAAATTAATGTTACTTCTGTCTGAAAAGACCCACTAATGACTGAAGTGTGCCTTGTACATTGCAGGGAATACCGCCAGGAAAAACAAAAAACAAAAAACAAACACACCAGCATGTCTTTGAGAACAGGAATCCGGCCACTGAGAGAGAATTGACATTTGGCAAGTTTAAAAATAGATATTCCAATAGAAAGCACATCCGCCCACTAAAAATATGAATCAACCCAGGGGCCTGCTGCACTCTGAGGGCTCTGACCAGGTTACTAGGCTATTCAATAATGCCCTATTTTTAGGGCCATGGAGCCTGGAAAAATGGGCTGCTTCAGTGGCTCAAATAAACATGTAGGGCAAGGACATGTGGAGTTCGTCTGCAAAGTACCTACACAGAAGGACTTGTAATACGAACAGAATTTCTGTGGCAGAGCAATGAGGTTGTAGATTTGTAAGGTGCTGTGGTTCATGGGTAGCAGGTTGAGCTGATGGTGGTAGCCCCTCTCATTTTGCTGGTGGACACATGGATTGTCAGCATTGGAGTGACCTTGGAGACAGTCTAGTGCTGGACATTTGATGTTGATCGGCTGCCCAGGATCTGAACCCTCTGATTCCTGTGGTGGGGAAAGCTCCATTTTAGGAGTGTTGATGGTCAACAGAGCCTGCCTCCCTCTCTAGGAAGCTGTTTTCCCAGTCTCCCCCAGCAGCTAGGGCTCTCACATGTGGCTGAACCTGCTCTGGTTTCTGAGTCAGAAGTAGGGGGAGTGGAGACTTCTTTCCGAGGATAGCAGCAAAGGCAGAAACATCCAGTTCTCCAGGACAGCACGGCAAATGGTGCCAACGGGTTGTCCAGTGCCCACTCCTGGCAGGGGAGCAAGCTATGGCTCTCAGTGTTCAGTGGCCCAGTGGCTGCACTGGCCCCGTGGGAGGCTAGCCCCACAATGAGATTCTGGCCTGGGGTGTGCCTGGGCCATCTTCCAGTTTCCTAAGTCTGGTTCTTCAGGCTTCCTGGTAATCCTGTGAGTCAGCAAATGCCCTTTCAATCAGTCCATTTTCTGTCTGTTTAAATTACCCTGAGGCAATATTTGTTCTTTGCAACTAAGAACCCTGACAGCTATAATAATCCAACGCTGTTGTTTTACAGACAAAGTCAAGAATGAGAGGGGAAAACTCACAGCTAATTAACATCAAATCTAGGCCTTGAGAACAGGTGCCCTGACACGGTTTAGTGCACTTTCCCTCATGCAGCACCACCTTACAGAAGTATCAAGAGCATCTGTGAACTTGCCCTCTGTCCATGACAGGCCCTTTCTGTCCTCTCCTGCCCAGAGGTCACCACTGTTATGGCCCACCCACCAAATCATCTACGTCTTTCCCAAGTCATTCCAAATGTCATAACCCCTTTCCCTCTGGGCCCTTCCAGGTTACAAAGTTTCTTAAAGCTTCTTTCTTCACACAAAAAAAAACAATTATTGAGTCCCTTCTGTGTGCCTGATCCTAACACCAAGCACATGAATCCTATAGTGAAAATAACAGACATGGACTCATAGATCATGAATATTATAGTATAGAGGGGAAGACATATGAACCAAGTAATCATGCAATATATTTGCATATAATTACAAACTGACAATAGCTAAGAAAAAAAAAGTATAGACTGCTATGACAGCATATAGCTAAGGGCCTTATCTAGAGTTCAAGAACACTCCCTAAGGAGGTAACATTTGAGCTGAGATCTGAAAGTCCATTAAGCTAATTCGGTAAAGAGAAAGGAGGGAAAATTCTAGTTTTTGAAGCAGAATCACAAAAGTAGGAACAATAGAAAGAAACCCAAGGTGTCTGTGCAAGGGGAAGACTGAAAAGAGCTGGGCTTAAATGTGGGCGGCAAGGCTAGGTCATTGAGGTCCTGTCAGCCTTGTTAAGGATTTTGCTCATGGCAGCAGGCAGCCACCGAAAGATTTCAAGCACAAGAGTGACATGTTCATGCTCTATTTTGAAAAGATAGCTGTGCCTGTCTTATGGAGAATGAATTGGAGAAGAGGCAAGAGTGAACACATGCAAACAAATTAGCAAGACATTGACAGGGGTCACGGGAGATGTACTGGCAGCCCAAGAGTTAGGAGATTGCAATGGAGAAGGAGAGCTAGGATCAGACTGGAGAGGTACTCTAGTAAATTCAACAGGACTTAGTGCTTGGGAGACTGGAAATAAAATGTTAAGAACACCTACATTTTTGGATATATAGTGGAGTTGTCAGAATAGACACTGTAGAAAAGCCAGATCTGAGATGGGATGCCATGAGTTTGGTTTTAAATAAATTGAATTGGAGATGTCTTTTAGATATTCCAATGGAAATGTCAAAATATTATATGGGTCTGAGTCTCGGGAGAGGCCTGAACTAAAGATGTATATGTGAGTGTTATTGCATAGAGGATCACTGAAGCCATGAGTTTAGATGAATTCACTTGGGGAGAGAGTACAGAGGGACAAGAGAAAGAGGCTTAGGAAAAAGCTTTTAGGAATTACATTTAAAGATCATATAGAACAGGGGTGTCCAATCTTTTGGCTTCCCTGGGCCACTTGGGAAGAAAAATTGTCTTGGGTCACAGCTAAAATACACTAATAATAATAGCTGGTGAGCTATAAATAAATAAATAAATAATTGCCCCAAAAAAAAAAAGTTCTCATAATGTTTTAAGAAAATGTATGAATTTGTGTTAGGCCACATTCAGCTTGTCCAACCCCCCGGCCCTGGGCCACATGCTGCCCAAGATGGCTTTGAATGCAGCCCAACACAAATTTGTAAACTTCCTTATAATACTACGAGATGTTTTTGAAGTTTTTGTGTTGAGCTCATCAGTTATCGTAAGTGTATTTTATGTTTGGCCCAAGACAATTCTTTTTCTTCCAATGTGGCCCGGGGAGCCAAAAGATTGGACACCCCTGATATAGAGAATGATAATCCAACAAACCATACTAAGGAGTAACCAAATAAGGAGGAGGAAAACCAAGAGAATGTTTCACAAATGCTAAGTCAGAAAGGGAGCTGGTGCTCATAGCATCAAACATTGCTCAGAGGTCAAGTAACTGAGGATTGAAATGTTGCCAATTGGCTCAAGTAACAGGAGGCCATCCCTAATCTTAAAGTGGACCATTGCATAATGGGAATGGAAGCCAGGAGGTGAGCTGGAGTTGAGAAGCAACTGAGAGGTGAGAAAATGATGATGGTGAAAAAGACAATAATTCTTTTGAGAAGATTTACTGTGCAAGGGAAAGGGAGACATGGAGTAGTGAAAAAAGTTGGCTCCAGGGAGAATTCTTTAGGATGTATGGGCTTGAGCACTCTTAAATGTCAAAGAAAAGCACACATAGGTCGAAAGGGGTCAACAAATTTCTATAAAATTGATATGAAAATTGTGAATGGATAAAGTTAACATCACCCACCTACCAGGAAACAATGTTTCTATATGGATGTTTGATGACTTAGTCAAAGTAATAAATGATGTGGGAACTTGCTAGTCATTACACTGCCTCAGGCAGAGTTAACTGCCCTGTCTTCTGTACCAACCCTTGATTTGTGTCTGTTACAATATTCCCAGTGTGGCAATGTGATTTATTGCTTGTCTCTCCCACTCATTGTATATTCCTAATTCTGTACATTGTACATTGTATGTTCTGCATTTTACTCAGCTTTATGCCCTTTGGCCAAGTATAGAGGTTAACAGGGCTATGGCATTGCATAAGTCAGGCTGTGATATGGTGGATGAAGTGATATGATGGCCCTGTCAGACCCATTGAACTCAATAAATATTCATTGAATGAATGAATGAGTAAATAACAGCAAAAAGATAGAGATGGGACCCCTGAATGAGAATACTGGAGTTCAGAAGGTATCTTTCACTTTCCATGAAATCTCACCCACCTGTATCAACTCTACCTTCATCCACACAGCAAGCCCCATGGCAAGATAATTCCTATCTACGCGAAGCAGTATAACTTCTCACCAGCACAGACAGACAGTAATAAGTGCCCATCAGGCTCTGCCAAGAGCGACCCAAGAGGAAGGTGCCACAAGGCCTGTCCTCGGGGATGGATGACCTGGTGAGCCAATTCAGCTCTTCTTTGGCCAAGACAGTATCTCAGAGAACCCAGGCTTCTTCAATCAAATCTTGCCTGAATTCCTTGCAAAACAGAAAAACATTTTGGCAGAAACAGGCCAGAAATGATCTCAAACTTGGTCCAAATGCTTCAAATCTGGACCTCCTGCTGCCTCTGGAGATCATTCTAGAATGTGTCATCTTCTCTCCCCTTCATTCCTCACATCGCCCAGGGCTGCACCATCTCATTGTTCTCTATGAGAAAACAACAACAGAAAATTAAAATAAAATAAAAAAATGTTTCTCATCCACTTTTTGAAGAGTACAAATATTTACAACAATTACTGAAAATTGTTAGTTATTTGCCTTTGTGGATATAAAGTGATCAGTTGTTTTATCAAAAATGAGATTATGAAAATACCGGGAGTATCAATCTGAAATTTAAAAGGTTATATTTTATAGTCTAAACTCTGAAAATGTTTACTTTCAGCAGGAAACATAGTTGTTATAGAACTTCTTGTGAAATGTCACTTGATTTTTAACAAAAATTATTTCACACAATATAAAAAATACAAGGTATTATTTTGTAACAATGTTTTGACATGTTAAATCCTGATTACAATGTATTGTAACAAGTATAACAATTCCAGTAAATTCCAAAATCCTATTACAAAAAAAAACCAAACCTCTCTTGAATGGTCCAATCTGCTGAGTCCAATTCTTTTTTCACCCGGAATACCAAGAACACTGATATTATTTGGCAGCCTTCACTCATTTTGCTACCCCTCAAGTATGCTCGACACCTTCCTGGGTGCTCTGAGTTCCACGGAGCTTCCTGCTATGGGCCATATTCCTGGGGCTCCCTTGCCCTCTGGGTTTCACTTGGGTTGGCTAATGGGGAGTGCTGGAGGGAAACTGAGAGCTAGAGCAGTATGATGTCAACATATTCTGGTCATGATCGTGTCCCTTCACAACCTCAGCCCTCCTTGGGAGCCTCCTCTTAACTCCAGCTCCTGGAGGCCTAAGGAATGGCAGAGGCCAACTGTGGCAGGTCCTGGGTGGCCTCCACAGCCCTTGTGCTTTCCTTAACCTGCCCTTACCTCTGTAAATCATCCCTGCGTCCAATTCTCCTTCCAGCTCTACCTCAGTGTGCTTCTGCTTCCTGCCAGGACCCTGACAGACATTGTCCCCCTATTGAAAAGTGAAACAGGGGCTAAATCGTTGAAAAGTTAAATGGCAATACAAATCCAACCATTAAAAAAAAAAGAAAAAATACATGAGAAAAGATCAAACACCTGTCAACCAGGTGTTCCCTTGTCCTAACTTATGGAAGTGGATTCCCAAAATCGACCTCAAAAATATTTTCTTGTGGATTATAAGGTACCACTCATGTTTTTCACCAACATGGGTAAATTTCTGACTAAGAGACATTTTCAAATGTCAGTGGATTTAGACTTTATTTTTCTGCAACACTAAACATTGATCAACACAGAGTGCACTGTGAATTTTCAATGAATTGGTTTCTATAAATAGGTATTTTAGATAAAATTCTCACACGTAGAATCCTGTGTTTGCCTTCCCTTCCCTTCCCATCAGGCTGCTCTAGGGCTCCTCTTCCCCAGGAAAGCAAGGAGAAAAACTAGTACACCAAGCTGTTAGTGACTTGTGACAGCTCTTCAGAGTCCCACAAGATGCCAAAGCAGTGTCTGTTTTTCTCATACAGCAACCACTCAGTCTTCTAGTCCCCCAGTTTCTCTCTCTCACACACACACACACACACACACACACAGAAGCAGTTGACAGAGCAGGGCAGACAGGTGGGCTTAAACTTGCCCAGTGGGCAAAGGCCAAACAAACCAACAAAAAACAAAACAAATAGAGAGAGAGAGAGGGAGAGAGAAATAACAAGAAAAGCATCGAGAGAAAACTAAATGTACCTATTCAGCAGTATTTGGTCTTTGTGGCCATTTGGTTGTAGAGGTGATTCAGAAGAGAGACATCATTTCATCTTAAAGGTTTTCTTTTTCAGGGTTGCCAGCAATAGGGGTACTGTTTACCCCTCATACTTTTGTATATCTCATATTCCATCGAACCCATATTCCTTCCCTCTGATTCTGCGGACAATTACCTTTTTTTTTTTTTTTTTTTTTTT
>PVKE010022407.1:0-25601 GCA_004027555.1 Craseonycteris thonglongyai | reverse complement strand
GTGGATGTGGGGTCATGCAGCGCAGAAAACAGAATGGGGGCCTCCCTCATGGGAGGTAAGAACCTTTGCCACTGAGCCTTTCTGGTAGTTACCAGTTGCACGACATTTTGGCGTATATGGTTACATGAACCAGGGCTTGGTATCAAACCCTAGACCTCACAATTGTGAGGTAAGCACTCAACTGCTTAGCTCTCCCAACACCCCCAAATATATACTTTTATATGTATTTCTATGTACTCCTCTTCAACTTCCCTGACCCTGGAAGGGAAATAGACAAAGATGGAATGAAAAAAACATAATACTTTATCTAATGCAGATCCCCAGTACACAGCTCCTGCTACTTTGAGCTTGGACTTTTAATTTGGATTTAATCAGGCTTTTTTCTATCTAAAGGTAAGCTCTAAAGTATTGAAATTAGACTGTTCTTTTATCTATAAGTAATGTAAATGCTGTAGCCTCTGTTTGAAATATTATCAAGGAGCAGGGAAGGTGCATTCAGCAGAATATGTTGAAATTCTAATTTTTAAGATTTATTTTTATTTTTTTGGACAGTGAGAGAGAGAGACAGAGAGAGAGAGAGAGACAGAGACAGAGACAGAGACAGTGACAGAGACAGAGAGAGGCAGAGAGAAGGGAGAGAGCCCAGAGCAGTCTCCATAGTTGCATAGCATTGTTTTTTTTCAACCTGGTTTTGTTCCATACAGGTGGAACAGGGCTGTGCAGGGTGGGAACTGGGCTGGGGGCCTTCTACATGGAAAGCATATCCCTGTGAGCTGGGAGTCAAACCGGGAGCCTCCCACATGGGAAGCACACCCCAGTTCAGCATATGGGTCCAGATGGGCTGGGGCCAGGACTCGATCCTTGGACCTTGGGGCTATAAAACAATTGCTTAACCTGCTGAACTATCCTGGCTTCCCCTGTGTTGGAATTCTTAATGTGATCAATTAAATAATTTTAGTAACTTGCCCAAGACTGCACAACGTGAATGGTAGGATTTGAAACTGAACCTGTGTCTACTTAGCAGTGCCATGATATTTTTACTACATGGAATTAGTAATGAAATTTTATGGTGAAATTAAGTGGAATAATTCTGCAAAATGTGCTACAACTTTTCTAAAGGGCTTGCTAAATTTGCATAACATATTCAAAATACCTTATAGAAATAAACAGAAACAATTAGAGAATATGTTGGCAGCTCCTTAAACATTTAGGCATGACAGCTTAAGAAATGTGGAAGAATTATAAGGACATCAGAACTATATATCTCATACATATGTGTGTGTGCAAATCTATTATATGTATATTCATTTATATTTATAAAAGCTATAGAATAAAAACTGTAGGGTCATCCAGTCAAACTTGTTCATTTTAAAGATGAAAAAACTAGACTTAAAGAGGTGAAGCTCTTTCTTTAAAGTCTCATGAGATTACGTGGTAGTTACTACTCTCTGGTTCCTATAGCTTAGGTGCTAGGCAGAGCCAGAGGAGACATGTTTCTGGGCAAGAAACCACAAAAGAACCCTTTTCTAAAGTTCTGGGTGTGACTTCTGCACCCTCATGTGGTTATGTGGACAACCTCAAGAGAGGATGTCCTTTATTTGGAAGCTTAGTAAAAGGAAACAGACTTTGCTGAAGAGTAGGGCTGAAAGAGTGATAATTCTTGGCTGGCTCAGACTAGGAGTTAACACATGCTTGTGGGCCTAAGGACAGTTTAGATGACCGTGGCCCTACAGCCAGAAGCCGTGGCTGTGGCTAGAGTTAAATGGATCACCCACAAGCACTCTTTTGACAGATGAGTGGGCCATGATTTTAACACCATTGTCAGAGTAGGACAAAAAAGTAGGGCAGAAAAGAGTCTGTGCTATATAAATAAACCTTTTGTTTGGGAATCTTAAGTGACACAGATGTCCTTATAAGACCAGAACCTATAGTCTTAAAATCTATATCAAGACCAGCGCCATGGATTACTCATCCATGGAGCTGAGTAGAAGCAAATGACCCGTAAGGCATTCTTATAATTTTAAAGGAATTATATTGCCAAAGAAGCCAGAAAACTGGCCTGCTGAACCCTGTGACAAATCAACCTAACTCCTGGATCTATAAATCAACTTAGGCTAGAAGTGAAGTATGGAAGTGATGGTGAACCTAGAAAGTATACTCTCCTGTATCTGCTTCAGATGTGGCTATAGGAGGCAATGGACACAAAAAATTCTCCCAGAGAGCTACAGCAACAGCTGCCAGATGGGCTGACCAGAGGACTCAGAGCCCCAGCAGGTTGGGAGTTTCCACAGTTCCTTGCTAATAGGACTTGACCATTTTGATGGAGCGATGACAGCTGTGTTTCTCATTTTTCCTTTTTCAATGGGTGTTTTTATTTCAGCTATCCTATCCATACTCCTTCATTTTATATTAGGCCTTCAGGGGAAGATTACTTGTTTGTTAGTTGCTGTTAGTTCATAGGCCACCATATTACAAAGAGCCAGATTGGAGCTGAGGTGGAGGGCTGATCTCACCCAGAGAATCCTCAGCCTTTATCCAGATGAGGATTTGGGACTGGATTCCTTGGGAAGCACATCAGGGTATTATCTGTGGAGAGTGAATAATGCAATCACAGCCAATGGGATGAAATATGTCCAGACTATTAGCTGTCCCTCAAAATCTGTTTTCTGCTTCTCTTTTATTTTAGGTATGCACAGGGGCACTCTGAATAAAAATATTTCCTGGTTCCCTTGTAGATAGGGTGGTTATGTGAAGTTCCACCAAAAATGTTATGCACAGATATGATGAACATAATTTCTTATCCATGTCTCCCTTAGTGGAGGTTACATGTGCTTCCTCCTTTATCCAACCCATTGCTTGGAGAGTGAATGTGGTGAGGAGCTACCCAGGACCTCGCAGAAGAGGATACCTATCAATGATGGACCTATAACATAGAAGGTCCCAAGTCTATAGACAGTCTTAAACTGACCACCTTTAAATGGTTAGATGAGAAAGAATTTTCTATTTTCATTATGCAGTAGGCTATGTTGGGCCTCTGTTACATATAGCCAAACCTTTATCCTTTCATTCATGCTATCATTAATACAATCTTTAACACATACTCTCAAGGAATTTACAATCCAGACCCTTCTTTCAATACCAAAGCATTAAGATCAGTTCCCTATACATTTTGAGAAAAAGAATATAGAGCTAAAATAGACACTTTAAGAGATCAAAAAACCTCTTCACCACTGTATTTCTGGTACTTAGTGAAGCACTTAGTCTTTATGCCTTTGTTCTATGCTGGTCATTTAATTAACTAATTCAGAAACATTTATAAAGTACCCAGTATGTGTAAGATTCTGCATTTAGAAATAACAATAAGAGTATTTATCAAACAATTCCTGAATACTAGGCATTGCTCCAAGTGATTTATATATACGGTATTTATACATTTAGTCCTCATCATAAACCTATGAAGTAAGTTCTATTATCATCCACATTGAACGTATGAGAAAACTTAGGCACTGAGAAGTTAAGTGACTTTCTGAAGGTCACACAGATTATACATGGAATATCCGGGACTGGAAGACTGGTACTTTGCCCTAGAGTCTCCCCTCCTAAGCACAATACTTCACCGCCTTTGCAAAGAGCACCAGGCATCATTCTTCCTGTTAAACAGTTAATTGAACCTCATATGACCACAGTCTCTCTAATGCACATTCTGGAAAGTAAAAATTCACATTTGAAAAATGCATTTTATATAAAAAGTATTATGCATTTGGTCAAACAAGCAATTATTTTGTCAGATAGTGAATAATAGAACTACCTCAAAGACTAATTTTAATGCAATGGAATTAACTTTCTAGTACACAAACTTATCTTCTAATTCTACAAACCAGACAATTTAATTCCCTGGTCATTAAAAAAAGAAAATTTCAGAGTCTCTACTAATAATTCAATAATACTTTTGGCAAAAATAGAGTAGTACTTTTTTCTTTAAAAATTACTGCTTAACAAACCAACTAAGGGAATAATTAAGCCTTATAGAAAAATGATTGTGCAAAATGATATAAACAGGAATGTACAAAATAATTGCTTTTCTTTAATACATTAAAAAGGATTTCTTTAAAACGATAAATATAATTTTCAGACTAAAATTTTCACATGAAAGACTAGTTGCTAAATACAAAACAGCTTATAAGACATCTAATGAAAAGGATATAGAAGACACAATACTTATAGTCAGAGTGAATAAAACCAACTACACAATGTCCATCATGTATTAATAAGTGTGTTCAGCATGGTCAATTTCAAGCTAAAAAGGCAAAGTTAGTGATTGTGGAGTTGAGAAGAAATGTTCACAGTCTATTTTCTGGAACTCATGTGGGTGGACTCCATCACACATTGGCTCATAAGTCAACCAAAACATTCTAGATACAGACACATGTCCTACTCTGTGTCTGATGCTGTGCTAGACATTTTTACAGGGACCACATGTAAAGTGTGCCCAGGGCTATAAGGGTGAGAATGTCTTATGCAAGTTCAGAGAACCATCTCCTGAGCAGAGGGATGGGGAAGAAAAGTAAAGTAGTCTTTGCTATTCAGGAATTTAGAAGGACAAGATGAATGTACAAAAAAACATCCAAGTGTCACTTGCAGAGAATGTTAATTAGTAGTGACAATTGCCCGTCTTAGGTGCTGGATCATATGCATTGTAGTCTAAAATAAATATAAAATTTAAGCCTCAGTTCTTTCTGCATAGAAATGCCAGCCATACTTTGCATTAAAAATAAAAAGTATTATTTTTATTTTTAGATTCTATTATAGCTATTTTACATAGTTTTGTTCATTTGCCTTTCATTGTTAGAACTTGGATTACTGTTGGCTCCATTTACCTTCTCCTATTCCAAAGGTGGCACAACTGATTGGAGGAAGCTTCTTGATCCTGGTTTACAGAGACAAAGTCTAGGTCCATATGAACTATACTTGGGAGTGGCCATCTGAATTAATTCTGGCACATTACAGTTATGTCTTCTACCTTCAATGGGGTAACTGAGGAGGAGACTACTGAGAGACTCAAACGGATTTTCAGGGATTGTTTAAACATTATATTTGGATTTATGTATAGAAGTATAAATACTACTTTTAGTTTAGCATTGTAATTTTTTGTGTATAGTAATGGGAAAGGAATAGTATATCATACTTGTGCCCATCTATAAAGACTCTGAGGTTCCCCCAAATCTGTTTGCTCCAGTTCTATAGCATTTTCTTCTGGCTTTAAAGGAATAGATGATGAGAAGATAAGAACAACAGCAGTCACAACCTTCTCCTTTGCTAAAACAAGACTCAGAACCACGGCCCCTAACTTTTTAGTTGGCCTGTGTCAGAGAAGCTCATGAGATCCATCACTATACCCTTTGAAATATCTCCATGTTTTATTTAATGAAAGGGATTGTTTGCTTCCACTGTTGGTGAGGGCAAAAGTTCATCTGATATTTTGAAAATATAATAGTACTCTAAGTGAGACTCACAGAAGAAGAGGGAAAGCCAGGGAAAAGAGTAGAAGCTACAATACATTGTCTACGTGCTCACCACCCTGAGTCAGTTCTTCTTCCATCACCATATATTTGATGCCCCCACCCCCATCTCCCTTTACCCTCAGGTAACCACAAAACTATTGATTGTGCCTATGAGTTTTTGTTTCTTCGTTGCTTTCAGTTTTATGTTCTACATGTGAGTGAAATCATAGGGTTTTTGTTTCTTCTTGTCTGGCTTGATTGGTCAGCTGCCTCTTTCCACCCAAGGATTTCCTTCCAAAATTAACCTTGGATGTTCACAGATACAGTGTCACTTAAAGATAGCTGGCACCATCATCATATTATGGAACAGTAAGGGCTTTCACCTCTTTTCCACTATCTCAATAAAGAGGTGAACAAATGGCTTAGCTTCTCAGTTCATTAAGGACAATATCAACCGTTTAAAAAAAGTACTTGCACAGTAATCTTTGGCATACCACAATAGGAAATGTATTAGAATATTTAAAATTCATCAAAATGTGAGTTTACCGGTACAGATTTCTTATTGAAACATGCTGAATGTTAGTTTCACTTTTGTTTGACTGGAACATCTAATGTGGCACTCTGGCTTTTGCTCCATTCCTCAATTTGAGAGTTTACCAGCAGTTTGGACATTAGACAAACTTACATTTACCAGTGTGGTGAGGTAGCTTCCGTACATGCCCACTGTGTATGGATTTGGTGAGCTTCTGCCTCCTGCCCATAGCAGCTCTGAATCTTCCTCTTCTCCACAGGTGAACTCCCAGCTGGTTGCCTTTGTACCCAGGATTCCCTGCACTTTTGCCTTCTATCTCTCAGAGTCTGTGAGAACTCTGGCTTATTGTGCTCAGAAGGCATTTCTGACTCTTTCCCCAAAGTTTTTTATTCCATACTGGGGATCTTTATTTTGCCAATCCCTTTCACTTCCCCTATCTCCTGCAAAAGATTCTTTCTTTCTTTCTTTTTTCTTTCTTTCTTTCTTTCTTTCTTTCTTTCTTTCTTTCTTTCTTTCTTTCTTTCTTTCTTTCTTTCTTCTTTCTTTCTTGCTTCTTTCTTTCGTTCATTTCTCTTGGAAACAATTGTAATGTATTTGGAGGAATAAGACTTTTGCTGTAAAATATGTAGAAAGTATTTGCGAGAGAATCCAATCTCAGGTGTGGTGAGTTGCTTAGTAAATGGAAGAAACAACACTGCAGTTCCCTTGTCTGTAGCCAGAGGTCTAAAGGAGTATATTCTGGAACTACAGGAGCTACATGGAGAAAGTTCTTCTTTTTAGTATGCTTTCATAATCATTATCTTACTTCAGCCACTCAGTGATCCTTGACAAAAGATAGGTTCACTACAATTTTACAGATGAGAAAACTGAGGCACAGAGAGGCTGAGGGACTTGTTGAAGATTAGATGGGCTCTTAATTCTGGAGCATGTGATTGCTTTTATGAAGATTTCTCTTATTACTGACAGTCTCTCTGTACCATTCAGATAGTCTCAGGCCTATTCACAAGCTGTCTATCCAGGCTGGCTCTGTTCCTGAGTCATGCCAATCTAGCCTCTGGGATTGTTCTTTCTACCACCCAAGTGGTCTTAAAGGCTGACACCATTTTTCGGGATCCTGTTCATTTCACATTACTGCTCTACCAACTCTACACATCTCGATGGTCAGATCCATATGGATCTTCCATTTAATCATCATCTTAGTTCCTGTTTCCAGTTCATTTTTTGACATGGACAGCTCCAGTTGTCAGCTTCATTGATTATTCCAGTACCCAAATAATTGCATTATTTACCATTTTGCTTCTTCTTTTCTTTTCTTTTCTTTTTTTCTTTATTGTTTATGACAGAGAGAGAGAGATAGAGAGAGATACAGAGACAGAGAGAGAACTGAACTGGGGGCACTCCCCAGTTCAGCACATGGGTCAGCACGGGCCAGGGCCAGGACTCGATCCTGGGTCCTCGGGGCCCCAAAATGAGTGCTCAACCCACTAAGCCATCCCGGCCTCCCAGCTTATTCTTTTCTTATAGCAAAAAGAAAATTAGAGAGGAAAAAAATCTTTCATACACAGCGATGACAATATATATGTAGCAGTAGGTATCACTGTCACAAGTGAAATAATTTCAACTTTCAACATGCTATATTTCAAAATTTTGGTGGTGCTTTGCAAGCAACTTGAAACCTAATCTGATAACAGGGTGAATAGTAAGGCACGAGAATGTAGCTCTGGAAGCAATGCCTAAGTGAATCCTGAACAGTTAGTAGCACTTAATAGTAGATGCTGTATTAAAGATAGTTAATGATTGAACTACTCGTAGTTCAGATCTATATAAATAGTTTCCAAAACTTTTTGTTTTCACCACCTTATATTCCATTGTTTACTACTCAAATGAGTGGTCAAGGGGAAAAGAAAGAAGCCAAACATATTATTTCCCAACTTTTATTAGTCAGTTGACGGTGCTGAATTGTTCAAGTGATTTTCAGTCTATTGGAATATTAAGATTTATACTCATTGATATTTTTAAAGTATGTTAATTATGATATATTTTCTATGATTATAACTTATTCCTTTGAAACTCTGAGTATTATTAGGGTTTAAATACAAATTTTGATTAATACTATAAATCACTGATAATACATACTATTGTTTAATATTTGTTAGAGAGTTAATTACATCTTTCTAAAAATTTAAGAATTAACGATGGTAAGAGGCATTTAGTCTTGTACTTGGAAGCCAGGTCTATTCTTTCAAAGTATGAATCAATAATTGATTACTATGTGTGGCAGATATAGACAAATAACTTGAGTAATTCAGTTTTCAATTTGGGTGGCAGGATGGTGCAATAAAAAGATGGCAGTTATAATAGGCATTTTAAAATTGTAGGTATTAATCAATTTTTCCTTACCTATGTAACTTCTATAATTAAAAATGGTTGTTTACTCTGGAAATATTTATTTCAATATGTTTCTCTAGCTATAAACTCAAAAGTCTAAAATATGATACTTATCCTTACAAGTAGGTATTTTCCATTCTCTAAGAATAAGTGATGATTTATGCTGGGTGAGGAAAATACTGATTTGATTTGCTAATGCTTATGGTAAAGTTTTAGTGAAATGATAGATGTACAAAACGCCTCTTTAATGGGTGCTATTGTCAGTTTCTTCTGATGTAAATACTGTGTTTAAGTGCAATAGGGTTTTTGCTGTATCACTCTTTTCCGGTCTCCTGACACAGTATCATAGACAAAACCATGTTACAGTAATTTTCATCCAGCACTTACAGTAACTGAATCTTTTTGGATGGGATGCAAGAATAAAATGTTGCTATACCAGAGTTCACATCAGGTGGGGTTATAAGAAGACTCTGAGGTGCGTGTGAAATTTTTCTTTGGTGAAGGTTTATGAGAAGTTCTTGGTCCCTGGGGAGTAAATTCATTGTCAAATCAATCGCCCTTTGAAAGATTCACAATTTATTTCTTGTCTCAGAGGATAATTTCTGGCCTCAAAGGTAGGTTTTGACGTGATTATTTGAAACTTAAAATAATCTTTTTCCTTTCTGCCCCACCCCACGCCAACAGGAGAAATTGATTCTCAGAGAAATTTTAGGCCTTAGAATCAGTAGTAGTTCATTACACCCCCTGGAACACACAGTGGTGTTAGTACTGTTGTTTCCATTTTGAAGGAAGGAAGGGAAGGTGAGAGTTAAGAAAGATAAACAGGTAGGCAATGTATTAACCCTCTAAATTATAGTTTCTATTGGTTAACACAGTTGCTTTTCTCAGACAGCTTTTGTTCAATGTTTGATGTTGCTAGGTTACTTCATTTAAATCTCATTTATACCTAAAATAAGCCACAGGGTCATTATTTTTATTTTGCATTTTTACATTAAAAAAATTATCTATTAATTTCTAGTGGCATTCAGTATATGTACTCCTCCCAAACTGTCCACATGAGATCAGAATTCTGGTTGGGTTGTTTTTGTCCTAGAACAGTGATGTGAATATGTCAAATGACTTAGTGGTTCATCTGGCACAAGTAACTAAAAATCTGAATGCTTATCTGAACTTTATCTGAACTATCCTGAGTTTTCTTGGGTCTGTAAAATTGGAACTGAAATCTCATGGAAACTGGCTTTCTCAAGAAGTCTTTGGTGAGCCAGAAATACTGTGAGAGCACTCTTTCCCGTGGTGTTTTGGCAATTTTTACTTTGGCCTCAGACAGAACCAGGAAGTTCAGAGGTAAATGAGAATGAAAAATAATAAAATGGTAACTGATCTTTTTTTTTTTTTTTTTTCGGAAAGGTTCAGGTCAAATTTTTTTAAAGAGCATATCCAGTCAGTCTTAACAACTACAGGCCTCATATATATATTAAGAGAGATTGAAGACATTATTAACAATGCAGTCCAACTATGGTAAAGAAGGGAACTAATAAATAACATTTTCTCTTACTTTTCAAACTGTTCTAAAATCATTTATGGACTTTCAGATTCTATAGAATTATTGGTCAGTTCAATTAGCATATTTTCCTGCACATTAGCAGTGGCATGGAAGATACCTTAATGAATTATTATCAACTTTCCCTATTGTCCCTTAATTCCAATTCTTACCCTGAGGTAGATTGCATTTCTATGAATTTTCATATGTACAGGTTTAGAACTTATCATTATAGTTTGGTAGAGTTTTTAGCAGATGGATAATCACAGATTGCCCCGAATATTAAGTTCTGATTTATGAGCCAAATTCATCCGGAAGATGTAGCAATTATATTCACAGAAGCATACTGAAAGAGGGTGGGGGGTTCTTGTATATTAAAGCAGTAATATCCAAACTTTGGTGTACTTTCGGTACTTTAAAATAGGGGTGCCCTGGACAACCCCAGTCAAGCCCACCATATCAGTGATGGTGGAGCCAGGGTGCCTTAATTTTATCAAGTTCCCCTGGTAATTTGGATGTATACCAAAGTTCATAATGTGCATCACTTAGGTGTCATGGGCTCTGTACCAGATTGTAAAACACAATTGAAAATGACAGTTTTTAAAAAAATAAACCTTGGCTACTTCATTTCATGCATTACTCTCTTCAAACTTCACCAAAAACTACATGAGGAGGTCATGACTATCATCCTCATTTTATGGTTGAAGGAAATGAGGATCAGAGAATTTGAATAATTTTCCCAGTTTTTAAGCAATGGAGTTCAAACTCAACTTTCTGCTCTTTTGTCTTTCAGCTTTGGACTTTTCCCACTATAACACCAGTGTACTACAATTAAAGAAGGAACACCTGTTCGTACTATTTATAAAAGTTAACAAGAGTGTATTGTCCAAGAAAGATATACCATTATAAACAACAGCAAGTATTTGAATGACGTTTCTTTTTCAATGACTTAATCACTGGAAGAGACAGGAAGAGAATTAACACAGAGTCCACAGATAATTACTCTTAGAAATCGATTGCAATTTGTGAGTAATAAATCCTTCATGATGGACTATTGACTTGCAGTTTTCTGTTGTCTTTGCAAAGCTTTGCAAATTATAACATTGAAAATGTTAATTGCCAATTCTAGAGGCTGTATTGTTAGCCACAAAAAATGTCCATCTGTCTTGTTAGCCACACCATTAATTCTATGTTCACTTCTGTACTGAGGCCTTGACAATAGAATGACCAGAAGTCATGTCAAGTTATTCCATATAATTCCCATAATGTTCTAAAAGTCAAAATTTACAAATATCTGAAAAATTCCCCCAAATTTTGATGAAACTAATGCCCCCAAAGGATTCTTACTTCATTGTTTTTCTTGGTCATATTTTAAAAGCCATTCACGTCCAGTGAACTCAAAGACTGGACTTTGAATAAATAATGCCCTTTGGATCAGTTGTATCTGCCCTGTGATTTGTACAGGATCGGCATCATCAGCCTGGCCTTCATCCCAGGCATTCATTTGGAATGTAGTCACATAGGATGCCGAAGGCACAGGGGAACATGAGGGCAGTGAGGGATGACTTCCAAGCTCAAGGACAGTGGGGGAGAAGTTGATGCTAAGAGGAAAAATGTATGTGAAGTTTGCATGTAACTAAAATAAAACATGGGTAGTGTTTCTAAAAACACCAAAGTGTATACAGGTTACAACAACTGCCCTTTAGTGGGTTTAGTGAGTGTCATTGGCACACAGACAAAAGATAACCTAACCTGACACTAACCTTGCCAGTAGTTGAGGGATAATATTTTCACTAGGATGAACTGCTCTTGAACTGTTTCTGTAATTTATTTGGTACAAACAGGCTTTCCTTCCACATCAGACATGCATGTCTTATGGCCACCCATTTGTTTATTGTAAAAACATATTTATTATAGCCAATGCAAGCAAAAGTCTCCTTTCCAATGGTGTTTGAATTCCCCTGAAGCCTTCTCATACTGTGTACCACAGCTCTGACGATGAAGCATATGCAAGTTTGTTCCAAACCATGTCCCATGTTTTCTTTGGACTTATCTTCAAAATCTTTTGCTAAAGAGCAACTCATAGTACTTTATGACTTTTTACCATGATGTGCTTATCCTTTGGACTTGAAATGATTTTCTTCCTCTTGATGAAAATGTCAAGTGTGTCTGAGGATCCAGTCAGAAAGTGGGCATTGGGCTAAATGGAAAGAAAGAACAGCTGACTGTCTATAGTTGAACAGATATGTTTTAGAAAAACCACAGGAGTGGAGTAAAGGTCAGTCGCTAGAATCTATGTATAATACCACAATGTATTATCAGTTTAATCATCATCATTGCCATTAACATTATTTATCGCACATGAATTTGCCAATACTTAGTTTCTGGACTAATGCTGAAAGTAAAGGACGTCTTGGATGATTCTAGAGATGACAGCTTCCATGGACTTTAATTTATTCCAGAAATAGTTTCTTGAGTAGCTACTATGTGCCAGGTAGTAAACAATCCAGAAAATAGCATTTCCTTCGCCAAATCCAATTATTCTTTTTCTATTTGGGACTACCCAATTATCATCCTGTATTAGTAAAATAAATTGTTTTGGGTTGATTCCCAAGCTTTTGGATGCCAATTATCATTTAGGATTCCCAAAGAATACAGAGATCTAATGATCATTTTAGACTTCCACGATAAGAAAAGAATATGAGGAATGACTTGTCTATTCTGGCCAGAGAAGGTCTTTGGTAGAGTTGAAGTCATTCTATAGAAGAATTAACACTCCTTTAATAATATACAGTAGGACTGTTGCTAACACATGTAATACCTTTGTGCAAATTAGAAAAAACTGCCCCTTCCTCATGACACATTATTTCAATGGGGAATGTTATTGTACTAATTATGCAAATCTGTGACTTCTGTTACCCTCTTAGATGTGATTTCTTATGTAGTGCACAACTTGCCCAACTATATTCAGTAGTTCTATATAGTGGTTATTTCAAACAGTTTGGAGGCACTGCAAGCAATTTAGCAGAATACATCAATATTAATGTGTATCCTCCTAGCGGGAAACATCTGCTAATATTCCACCACCAAATTCCCATCGCTCTCTCCTTCTATGTAGTCCTTGCCCAAGCATATATTTAGTTGGAAACCTGAGTTTATCTCCAACATTTAAATAAAAGTTATTTTACTGTCTTTGCTCACTAATCATTCTTCTTTAAATTTTCCTGGATTTTTTTCTCTGTTGAGAGCTCTACTCCTTTGATTACTCTAGTTTCACTTTGCTGTTCATGGATTAAAACCCATATTCTGGCTATCTTCTTTTTATATTATCTTCCTCAAAATCAAATGAATGAGATCATGGGGTACTAAATGACTGAACTATATATCTGAACAGTGTAACTTGAAAATCTAGAAACCCATAATTCCAAACTAAAAAGTGCATATTTATTTTTCTACCCTTTATCCTAAGTGTACATTTAATTATAAGTATGTTCTCACACAGCAGAAAAAAGACAAGTGAATGCAAAATGATTAGTAAGGGTATCTTTTCATTTTCTAGCTTAATATCCAGTCACCAAATAACCACAATAGCTTAAACTTGGTTGCTTTTATACTCAGGCTTCCACCTCATAAATTTTGGTAAGACAAAATTGAATTGTCTCCCAGAATTTGGTTGATACCAAGTGTCAGCTTCTAAAAACTTGAGCTTATCTCATATTTATCTCCACCTAAGACCCATCTGGAATGCCCCAATATATACAGTGTTTTTACTAAACACATGAATACTTCAAATTCTAGAGACATTTTCGTAGTATCCCATAGTACCCAAAAGTTTACATAGTCATTTGGTGAAAGTTGAGGGGCAAAATTGGCAGTAAATCTCATACAATTTTACCTATAGATGTTTGTATTTGAAAAGTCTATGTTTCTTTTCTTTCAAAAAGATTTTTATTTTATTGAGAGAAGGTGGGGTGGGGAAGCTGGGGGAGAGGGGGTGGGGAGGGAGCAGAGCAGTCTCCATAGTTGTACATCATTAGTTGTGACATGGTTTCATTCCACAGAGATGGATGTGGGGGCCATATGGGGCGGGAACCAAACCAGGAGCCTCCTACATGGGAGGTGAGAACCTTCACTGCCATCCCAGCAGTTACCAGTTGTGCCGCAGTTCAGTATATGGATTGGCACAGGCTGGGGCTAAGATTTAATCCCTGGACCTCATGGTTGCAAAGCAAGTGCTCAACCTGCTGAGCTATCTCAGCCTCCTTGTTTCTTTTCTTTCTTTCTTTCTTTTTTGTTTTTTATGAATCATCAATTTGTTAGTTCTGTGATATGATGAGAAAGAAACTTCACCAACTGCCAGCCTTCACTTGTTTTCTAGCTCTTCTCATTTCTCTTTTTACTTCTACTTTAAATCATACTCTTGTCTGTGGCAAGGCCATTTCAACATGTATAACAAGAAATTGCTATCTATCAAAGGCTAGGACACATTCAATATATCCTCAGTTTTTTGGACAAAGTAAATTTAAGCATGTATTACAGCAAGGATTATAAGAAGTTTCTTTTTAAATTTTTTTTAAAGATTAAATTTTATTATTTTTGACAGAGAGAGAGAGACAGAGACAGATAGAGACAGAGAGAGACAGAGAGAAGGGGAAGGGCCCAGAGCAGTTTCCATAGTTGAATGTCTTTAGATTTCTACATAGTTTCATTCCATAGGTGGGCACGGGGCCACTCAGGGCACAAACTGGGCTGGAGGCCTCTCACATGGGAAACACGTCCCTGTGAGCTGGGGGCCTCCTACATGGGAAGAACGCCTGGGCAGCTGCAGAACCAGGGACCCCCCACATAGGAAGCTCACCCCGGTAAGAACCGAACTGGGAACATACCCCAGTTCAGCACATGGGTCTACACAGGCTAGGGCAGGGATTTGATCATTGGACCACATGGCTACAAGATGATCGCTCAACCTACTGAGCCATCCTGGCAGCCCTTTTTCAAATTTGTCCCTGTGCTGTGCTCCAAAATCCCCAAGAGCTTCCATAGAAGACACTTAATGAGGGAAGCTGGGATGGCTCAGCAGGTTGAGCACTTGCTTTGTAGCTCTGGAGCTTGAGGATCGAAACCCGGGCCCAGCCCATGTGAACCCCTTTGCTGAACTGGGGTGTGCCCCCAGTTCAGTTCTTTCTGGGGCCTATGCGGGAGGCTCCCAGCCCAGTTCCTGCCCTGTGCAGCCCCACGCCCACCTGTGGAGTGAAACTCTATGGAAAACTAATGCTGTCAACTATGGAGACTGCTCTGGACCCTCCCCATTCTCTCTCTGTCAAAAAACAATAAAAATAAATCTAAAGAAAAAAAAGAAAAGAAACTTAAGGGTTGCAAGGAGTTAAGATAGGGAACTAGCAGGAGAAATTCATGGCATTCCATTCCCATCAATCAGAAGATCTTTGCTTTTATGTATCTAATAACTCCAACTTACATATAACATTTCATCTGAGGAAGGATTCAACAACTGTAACAAATTTAAAACCCATTTGCTTTGGAAATTCTTTGGCATATATTCCTTATGCACTTACTCAATACCTTCTCCATTCTAACCTTTGCTTCCATTTAAATCCTCATCTCCTCAAGGGCCGGTTTGTATCATAAGCAAATCTTTGGCTAGCATACTTGTTAAGTAAGCAGATCACAATAAAATCCTTAAAATAGTTTTATTGATATACACTGAAAATAACTAGCCATTACATTTTTAGATGTTTTAAAGTTAAAAAAAATACTCTTTTCAATTACAGTTGACATATAATATTATATTAGTTTCAGGTTTACAACATAGAGATTGAACATTTATATGACGTGTGAAGTGATCACCCTGATACTGTACATAGTTATTACAATTTTATTGACGAGATTCCCTATGCTATACTTTATATCTCCATGCCTGTTTTTATAACTGGCAATTTGTTCATCTTAACACCTTCCCTCTTTTTACCTATCGTTCCAACCCCCTTCCCATCTGGCAGCCATCAAAATGTTCTCTGCATCATGTGTTTGTTCCTGTCTTATTTGTTCATTATATTGATTTTTAGATTCCATATATAAGTGAAATCATATGACATTTTTCTTTCTCTATCTGACTTATTTCACTTAGCATAATGCATTCTAGGTCCTTCCACATTGTCACAAAAGGCAAGATTTTATTCTTTTTTATGGCAGAGTAATACTCCATTATATATATGTATCAAATATTTTAAAAAAAATAAGATTTATTTATTGTTTGAGAGAAGGTATGAGAGAGAAAGAGAGAGAGAGAGAGAGAGAGAGAGTGAAGGGGGAGGACTTTATTTGTCTATCAATGGACAAGTAGATTGCCTTTATATCTTGGCTATTATAAATAATACTGTAACTAACATAGGATAGAGATACATATTTTTCTTTCTTTTTTTTTAATTAGTATTTTGGATTCTTTTGGTTAAATTTCCAGAAGTGGAATTGCTGGATCATATGGCAATTCTAATTTTAATTTTTTGAGGTATGTCCATACTGCTTTCCTTAGTGGCTGAACCAATTTATGATCCCACCAATGAGGGTTACCTTTTCTCCTCATCCTTGCCAACACTTGTTATCTTTTGATTTTTGATAATAGCCATCCTGACAGGTGTGAGGTGATTTAAAATAATTTCTAGGGATACTTAGGCTGATTAAAAGTGATTAGAGAAAAATAGGGTAATCATAATTTTGACTGAATAATTTTGAAAGAAGAACAATTGTTTTACAAGATTTGATGAATGCCTGGCATCCCTCCATGGCATTGTTTTAAAATGGCATTTCATGTGCTGAAACACTGGATGAATCTAAAAGCAGTAAGATTTTGAATGACATTCTTAATTACTTAATTACACTTTGATTTCATTTTAGACTGGTCCAGGTGTGCTTCTTTATTTGTCATCTAAAGAAAGAAGGAAATAGCTTTGCTTTTCATACTTTGTGGAACATAGTCTGAGAAAACAGTATTCTTATATTCAATGCTCAGAACTATTACAAAAAAAGATAATGTGGTAGATTGTACTACTAATCTCCAGTATCCACTGCCTTGAAGCTAGGCAGAATTATCTGACTGATTTTGACTAATGAAATGTGACAGAGAGCCTCATGTGTTTCTTCCATGTGGAAGCTATAAGGGTCACCAGGTACTTCCCCTTCTTCTTTTCTTCTGCAGCAGTTATCAGCAGGCCACATGTCCCTGAGCGAGGCCAATGGGAAGCAGAGAACCATCTGACCACCATGGGCATGTGGTCTGAGCAGGAAATATAAACAATGACAACAACAACAAAACAACAATGACAACAACTTTAGTGTTTTAAGCATAGAAATGAACGTGTAAAAGTGGTTTTTGGATCTATATTTATATTTTTGCATGTGGAATCTGAGTCCAAATGTGTTATCAGACACTTTTGTGGTCTTCCTCTGATCTGGGCCAAGTCACTATGTACGAAAACAAACCACACTGGTTTCCAGTCCCCCCAAAAAATCAGAGAGGGAGGAGGTAGAACTGGTACAGCTGTGGCAACAACCTTATTGTTAGGGAACAAAGGTATCTAATTTATAAGTGCCTAAGAAGTTTGACTATTAGAAAAAGAAGATGTGCATATATAGGCGGGGAAGTTTTCATTTAGTAGTAAACCATTCTTGCGTGCATTTGATGAGTTATTTTGTCTTAAAAAATCTGGATGTAAACTCAAATCTTTCATTTTTACTAATTTAACTATAATTATTGACTTCTAGAGTCTAGATTTAATGCTACATTGAGCCAAGTTGCTTTAATCATCAAGGGACCTAACATTCAACACTTTTCAGCCCACAGATTATGGGTGGGCCTAATGTAGAGAATATCTAAGTGTTCTTCTTGGTAGACATTAATCACACACACACCCCCATTGCCTCCTCTGAAATATTTGCCAGGAGCCCAAGCCAATATTTAGACTATTGATATTAATTCTGTTCCTGTCTCTCTCTAAGGTGGCATAGAGTAATTCTAAGATCAAATTGTTAGACAAGCAAAAATATTTTCAGATTTCTGATAATTTTATCTTTCATTTTATGCCAAAGATATAAATTTACTTCCAGAATTTGCTACAATCACAGGGCCCTTCACAGCTACCCAAACAAGCAGCCAGCAGAAACAGGAAGTTTAATAAAACTCTATACTTCCATAAAATATAGCCTGAAGTGTGTTGTAGGCCTGGGCCTCCCTATACCAAACTGATAAACTAACATTTTAGTTTTAAAAAGTTGGCTATTAATACAAGTATATTGGATTCTTTAAGAGACTAAAGGAAAAGACACTTTCAACAGTTGCAGTCTTTGATAGGAAAATGTCTGTGAACATACTTTTTCATTATTAATTATCACGCTATTTGAAAATAACTCCTTTTTATATCAACTTACCAATTTCAAGGAAAGCATAGCTTTTATATAATGATCTTGACAGTAATGTGTATATTTTAGAAGGAACTGTTGAGTTTCATCTGTACATTATTCATCATCATGTTTCCTGCTTCTCAGAGAAATTTTTTTTCAAGATTTTACTATGATCTTTCTATTAATATATGAAGGCTGTCTGGAAAGTGTCCAGCCACATAATATGAAAACTGGAGGGCTTTATGCCTTATTTTTTTCTTAGCCCTTTGTATAATTATAAAATTTTCTTAACTATAATTCTATGCTAGAAGTGATAATTTAGAAAAATAATATGATCATGAAATATATGCCAGAGATTGTAGACAAGGTTCTAAGTGAACTGCTCTCTATGTTCTGCAAGGACTATGCCCTTATTACTAAAATTTACTTAATTAGAATTGAAAATGAGTTGTATATAGTCATAAAGAAAGGAATGAATGTGACTAAAGAGTTGTAAACAAAAGCAGTGAAGAAATTCAAAGGGGATATTAAAATTTATTGGTCATAAGAGCTCTTTAAAATTTAAATATAGGTCTTGCAGTTTTATATTAAGTGTAAATAAGAAGATACTTCCATCCTCTCCTCTTAGAAATTACTCAAAGAAAAAATTAAAAAAAACACAAAAACCTAAAACTTATGTTCTATGACACCAAGAGATACCTATAAATCTGACCCCTGACATACAAAGAAGGCTGCCAAATCTTTTGAAGTAAAACAGGGACACCAAGAAGATGCTAAGGAAGGGGTCCGGAAGATCTAATTCAAGGCTGGCAAAGCTCAACTCTCCTTTGTTTGGGACAATATGGTTAGATAAATTAGTTAATAGTAAAAGCTTTCTTAGATAGGATTGGTAAAAAAAAGAAGGTGGAACTGAATGAAGGAAGAAAACACAAAAGTAAGCCATGTTGTCAGAAGCAATTTGTCAGCAAGACAGGGTAGAGGAGAAAGAATTCATTGTGAGAAGCCCTAAAATATCAACCTCTATTGATATGTCAATATTAATATTGAGAATACTGAGAAGGAATGACTCATTAATACCCACAAACTTGTGTTATAAAGATAATTTTTAATGCTTAGAATATAGTCTTAGACCCTTTCTAACATATCACCTTACAGATAGCTAAGTTCAGGAAGAAGTCACCTCATTCAAATTAGGAGTGTTTTTTGTTTGTTTGTTTGTTTGTTTAAAGAAAGGAACTACCATAGAACTATCAGAATATATTATGAGAAAAGAAAAAGAAAAGAATAGTATGTAATAAACCCCACCAGGTAAATATTTTATAGTTATTTATAAAACTGTAAATAATATTTCACATGAATTTTAAAATATTAAGAGTTTATTGCTTCTGTTAAATAGGAATTCTAAATATAGACATGAGAATGTAGTAAAAATAGGGAGAGGCAACAGAATGCAATGAAACTTACACTGGAAAGCTAAAAAAAAAAAAAGAAGAAGAAGAAAGAGGAAACAAAACAATCACAGAAATAAAGGCAATGGAAGCAGCACAAAGAATAGATCGTACTAAGAACACAGTAAGCGATGTGGAATATTGTAAAGAGGGAAAAATAAAATGGAAAGTTCAAAGGAGATTACCAGGAATGTCCAATCTTTTGACTTTCTGGGCCACATCGGAAGAATTGTCTTGGGCCACACATAAAATGCACTAATACCAACAATAGCTGATGAGCTAGGGAAAAATAATATCACAAAGAAATCTCATAATGATTTAAGAAAGTTTACGAAATTGTGTTGGGCCACATTCAAAGTTGTCCTGGGCTGTGGGTTAGACAAACTTCAACTACAGAAAAAATGATTGACCTGAAAAACAAGAAATGTTGTCTTCAAGAATAGAATATAAACTATGGTAGAAGAAAATATTTAAAGATAAAATTAAGTTTGTAGCAATTAGAGGTAGCTTCAATTATGCGGATTTAAGAGGACATATATCATGACCTAGGAAAAATTGACTTAGAACAAAGAAATGCAACCTAGTAGAGTTTCTAAACGTTAAAAAACAGAAAAAGAAATACTTGTGTTTCTAGTAAAAAATTATAATAAATAAGATGGACGACAAAAAGTTTATAGAAAGAGTGAATACTAAATAAAACACAGAGAAGAAATACCGTCAACAACCTGAAAATTGGTATAAAGTAAGAATTTTATATTTATCCAAATGTGTTGAGTAACGGGGAAAATAATCCTCTAGACCAGAGGAAAACTTTCAGTCAACTAAAAACTGAATGAAGAAACAAAGAAGTACTAAATAGAGAGGAAAGAAAAGAAAGGAAGAAACAAGAAATGGTGGTGTGTTGAATTCATTTACTTGTCAAATACGAAGTTTCAAAAAGGAGAATAGGGGAAGCCGGGATGGCTCAGTGGGTTAAGTGCTCACCTTGCAGCTCCAGGGACCAAGGATCGAATCCCGGCCCTGGCCTGTGAGGACCCATATGCTGAACTGGGGAGCTCCCCCAGTTCAGTTCTCTCTCTCTCCCTCTCTCTCTGTCAAAAACAATAAAAAAAAAAAAACACAGTAAGAAAAAAGAGAATATATATTTTTTTCAGGATATAAATATTTAAAAAACTGACAATGTGGGGAAGCCAGGATGGCTCAGTGGGTTAAGCGCTCACTTTGCAGCGCCGGGGACCAGGGATCGAATCCCGGCCCCGGCCTGTGCGAAACCATATGCTGAGCTGAGAGCTCCCTCAGTTCAGTTCTCGCTCTGTCTCTGTCTCTGTCTTTGTATCTCTCGCTGTCTAAATAAATAAATAAATAAAAATATATTTAAAAAAAAATTTTAAAAACTGACAATGAAATAAGCAATTAAAATAAGCCAAAAGATGGATATGCTTAAAAATAGGAAAGTATGCTTGGTCTCATGCATAAGAAAATAAATGGTAGGGTGCTGGGATAGCTCAGGAATTGAGTACTTGCTTCACAAATGCGAGGTCCAGGGTTTGATGCCTGGCTCTGACCTGCGCAAACCCATATGCTGAACTGTGGTACAGCTGGTCACCACCAGGATGGCCTGGTGG
The DNA here is from genome assembly GCA_004027555.1 of Craseonycteris thonglongyai. Taxonomy (NCBI): domain Eukaryota; kingdom Metazoa; phylum Chordata; class Mammalia; order Chiroptera; family Craseonycteridae; genus Craseonycteris; species Craseonycteris thonglongyai. Next base: position 4,152 of record PVKE010022407.1, on the reverse strand, counting down.
CCAGGTTTCTCACCTCCCATGACGGAGGCGCCCAGTTCAGTTCCTGCCCTACAAGGCCCCACATCCACCTGTGTAGAATGAAATCATGTCACCACTAATGTTGTATAACTACGGAAACTGCTCTGGGCCACCCCTCTTCTCCCTCAGATTTGTTCGGTGGTTACCAGGAGCTGCAGAGGAGAAGAAATGTGGAGATGTTGATCAAAGTGTATAAGCTTCCAGTTACAAAAAACATAAGTTCTGGGGAGCATGGTGACTATAGTCAACAATACTGTATTGTGTATTTGAGAGTTGCTAAGAGAGTAAATCTTAAATGGTCTCAGTACACGTACATACAAAAAAATAACTACATGATGTGATGGATGTTAGCTAACCTTATTGTGGTAATCATTTAACAACATATATGCATAATAAAATTATTCTGTACATCTTAAACTTACACAATGTTATGTCAATTATATCTCAATAAAGCTATCAAAAACTAAATAAATTGTTAAAAATGCAAGGAAAAAAAGGAATGAAAATCAAAACAGTACTACACCTGTTTTTTTGTTTTTTGTTTTTAAACATTTTTTAAATTGTTTTTGACAGAGCGAGAGAGAGACAGACAGACAGACAGAAAAAGAGAAGTAGGAGGGCCCAGAACAGTCTCCATAGTTGCACATCATTGGTTTTTCCACATAGTTTCATTCCACAGGTGGGAGTGGGGCTGCACAGGGCAGGGCTGGGCCAGGGTCTCACCCCAGTGAGAACTGAACTGGGGGCACTCCCCAGTTCAGCATATGGGTCCACACGGGCTGGGGCCGGGATTCGATCTTCTGTCCCTGGGGCTGCAAAGTGAGCACTTAACCCACTGAGCCATCCCAGCTTCCCTACATCTGTTTTTTACTTATCAGATATACAAAGATCAAGGAGTTTAAAACTATACAATTAGTGAAAAAGTGCGGGAAATTGAAACTATCATACACTGTTTTGGGGAACCTAACTTATTCAACCTCTATGGAAAGCAATCGTGGAATAGTTATTCATAAATTGGGAAGTACATATAATCTTTGGCCTAGCAATTCCAATATAGAAATTTTTTCTGCAAATATACTGTAGTATTTCCAAAGTACAGTGTATTTATGTACAAGTTTATTTATTTCAGTATTGTTGGTAATAGCAAAATATCAGAAATGTCCTAAATGCACACTTTTATGGGACCAACTAATTAAACACTGAAACAGATACAGTGAAATACTATGCACCCACTAAACATGGAGTCATTTGTGTATGTAATATTATAAAACTATCTCCAAGAATATTGTTAAACAAGGTATTATAGAACAAGTCAATAAGTGCATAATAATGATGCATAAATAACAAAATGAGAACAATTAAAAGACTTTTACAGTATCAAACACAGGGTAAACATCTCTCTGAAAAAGAAACTCAATAGAATGAGAGGTCTGAAGACATGGGCTTACTTGGCTGCAAGCTTGAAAGCATATTCTAGAAGGGAACAGAATTTAGCAATTGAGAATGTGGGTTTTGCTGTAAGATTACCTGGGTTCAAATTTTAGTGTTTCTGCATGTTAGCTATGTGACCTGGAGCAAGTCTCATAATTTATTAATGCTATGAATTAAAGATATAGTACAGATATATGATACAAATATTAAGCAAAAACTTCTATATTTACATCAGACTAAATAGACTTTAAAGCAAAAAGTATTAATAGGAATGAAGATATACACATATCACATGATATAAAAATAATGATCCATGAAAAATGTATATTATGAATTTTCATATACTTAGCAATATAACTTCAAATTATATTCCATAGGTGAAAAACAAAAGGAATATAGAAGCTTCAAATAAAGAAATTTATAGAGCTCTGCATCCTTCCAAATAAAAACAGGCACTCCTCTCAAGTACATATGGGAAATATATATATATATATATTAAATGGTCATGTGTTATGCTACTAAGGACATTTTAATAAATTATAAGAAATTAATATTATGTAGACCATATTTTTCTGAACACAATGCAATTAAATAAGAAATTGACATTAAAAAAGTACTCTTAAAGAACTCACATGTCTGGATTTTAAAAATATTTTAATATAAATAACAATAAAAGTAATTCTATATATAGCACGATGGATACAGCAAAATGGGGACATGTTGGCAAAAGTAGAGCCTTTTACATATTTTAAATAAAAAGATTTAAAACAGATCAATTAAGTGTTAACTCAGGAAGCTAAAAAAAAAAAGAAAACAAAAATAAGTGTATATAATCTAAGAAAATAGTAGAGATAAGTTCTCAAATTAATAAGTAGAAAATAGAGATATAGAAGATCAATAATCTTAAAAGTTAGAGGTTCTATAAATTTTGTTTAAAAGAGCACATATAATTAGCAACAAAAGGGAGACATAGACACATTGCATATATTAAAAATATTGGGAACATGCGAAATCAATTAAAATTTAGATTAAATAATAAATTTCTACAAAAATATAAATTACCAAAATTGACTGGAGAAAATATTTAAAACATGAATAAATAAATAAATATTAAAAAAGTTAAAAGTTTCCTTCCTCAAGATACCAATCCAGGACATCTTTACTAGGGCATTTTAATATATTTTTACAACAAATTTCTGCTATTTTATATAGATTGTTTTTTTTAAGATTTTATTGTTTTGACAAAGAGAGAGACAGAGACAGAGAAGGGGGAAAGTCCAGAATAGTCTCCATAGCTCTACATCATTAGTTTTCAATGTAGTGTCTTGCCACACAAGTGGACCCAGAGCTGCACAGGGTGTGAACTGGGCTGGGGCTGGGGCCAGGACTCAATCCTTGAACCCTGGGGCTGCAAGACGAGCGCTTAACCTCCTGAGCTATCCCGACATCCCCTATAAATTTTTTATGATAGAGGTAAAAGGAGAAGAGCTTCCTAGCTCAATTTGTAAGGCTAATATGCTATTGATACGCAAACTAGGCAAAAACATTATTAAAAAGAACTATGAAATAATTTCTATATGGACATAAAAATTAAAATCCTAAATTAGATGTTACAAATTGAATTTATTAGTTTTTTAAATGTATTAAAAAATACACACATGTCATGTTCAAATAGTTGTTCCAGGAGTACATCAGAAAATCTATCAACCATATTGGTACATAATCAAATTATAGATGCTGAAAAATGTAATAATATTGACATGTTTACTTATTTACAAATTATTAATTAACAATATTGAATTAATATCTACTCTGTTTTAGGTATTGCCTCAGGCAATGGGGACATAATAGATAAACAGAAAATTTCTCTGCCTCTTGGATTTCACATTCAAGTGGCTGAATCCAAAAATAACCAGATAGCTAAACTGTATAATGTTTTGATGTAGTAACATCTAGGAGGAAAAATAAAAAAGGATAACGATAGAATTTGATGAAAAGTGTTATTTTCAGCACATACTTAGATGAAGTGAGGAAGTAATACAAACAACATTTTTAGTGAGCCAGCACATCAGGCAAAGGCTCCCTGGTAGGCATCTGCTTGGACCAAGGGGCGAGGAGGAACATCTAGGAGCATGTTTGGCAAGCATAAGGAGCAATAAGGTAGATGAAGGGACTGAGCAAAAAAAGTAGGAAATGAGATTGGAGAGATTGCTAGAACCCAGATCATGTATAGTTTTGCCAAAAGAAGGACTTCGGATTTTATTCTACATACAATGGAAAAATCTTGGAGTGTATTCAGAAAAGCAGTGACAAGATCTGACTTGAGTTTTAACCCTTTTGCTGCGCTGGTATTTTATTGCCATTCAGGGGTCTCCAAACTTTTCAGCCTGCGGGCCACATTAACTATCAAACAGCAGTTTGGGGGCCGACTACACACTTGAGGTCCAAATAAAAAAGAATCAATGTCAGGGACCAACTTGGACCAATCTGGCTAAAAACAAAAATAACTCCATTTTGAGAATCGACTCCATCCTGAGAGATAGCCTTGCGGTCTGGCCTGAAGTTAAAGATAACTTGTTACTCAATAGTATCTCCCATGCATAGCCCACCCCTCCCTTGCTTGGACTGCCCGCTAGAGCCCGCGAATCCTCCACCAATCCTGAGCTGCCACTTACCCTACAACCAATCACCCTTTGACAAATA
>PVKE010022406.1:0-25561 GCA_004027555.1 Craseonycteris thonglongyai | reverse complement strand
CCGGGCCAAGCGGCCGGCTGCAGGTGCGGCTGGAGCCCCCGCGCGGCCTGCAGGCTCGGGCAGTGCCAGCCGGCGCCCTCGGGGCCAACCCGCCGGCTGCAGGTGCGGCTGGAGCCCCCCGCGCGGCCTGCAGGCTCGGGCAGTGCCAGCCGGCGCCCTCGGGGCCAACCCGCCGGCTGCAGGTGCGGCTGGAGCCCCCGCGCGGCCTGCAGGCTCGGGCAGTGCCAGCCGGCGCCCTCGGGGCCAACCCGCCGGCTGCAGGTGTGGCTGGAGCCCCCCGCATGCCCTGCAGGCTCGGGCAGTGCCAGCCGGCGCCCTCGGGGCCAACCCGCCGGCTGCAGGTGCGGCTGGAGCCCCCCGCGCGCCCTGCAGGCTCGGGCAGTGCCAGCCGGCGCCCTCCGGGCCAAGCGGCCGGCTGCAGGTGCGGCTGGAGCCCCCCGCGCGCCCTGCAGGCTCGGGCAGTGCCAGCCGGCGCCCTCCGGGCCAAGCGGCCGGCTGCAGGTGCGGCTGGAGCCCCCGCGCGGCCTGCAGGCTCGGGCAGTGCCAGCCGGCGCCCTCGGGGCCAACCCGCCGGCTGCAGGTGCGGCTGGAGCCGCCCGCGCCCTGTGCAGCGTGGCTCCGATGCAGCTCGCTGTCCTCCCGGTCGTTCCTTCTGCCGAATGGAAACGCCTTCACGGTTTGTCTGGGCGGCTGCCTGTGACTGAAGTTGAGACACAGTGAAGCTCGTGCGAGCCTCGTTTCCTCGGGGTTTAAACGGAAGGCCCCCCTGCGGTCAGGGGGGGAGGAAAAGCCTTCGGCTTCTTCCCACATTCATGAAGCGGAGTTCTGGGAAGTCACCTGCCAGCTCCAGGTCTGCAGCGCGCCTCTTCCCACAGGGGGGCCTGGCAAGGAGACGTTAACAGTAAACCGTGGGTGACAAGGAAGGTCACCTGACTGACTCTGGCTTGGTGGAGGATTTTGAGAATTAGGGTGCTTTTGATGACTGTCACCTCAGCGGTCACCTCAAGGTGGTGGTGATTTGGGGCGTGGCGTTGAGGCCCCGTCTGGCGTCTTTTGCAGGAGGGCGTGAAGACGGAGAACGACCACATCAACCTGAAGGTGGCCGGGCAGGACGGCTCCGTGGTCCAGTTCAAGATCAAGAGGCACACGCCGCTGAGCAAGCTGATGAAGGCCTACTGCGAGAGGCAGGTGCGCACGCTCCCCGCCCGGGCCCTCGCCGGTGCCCGCCTCCCTCAGGCCCCGGGGCTGCCGCCCATGTCTCTGGGCTGTGCCCTCGGCTCCTGCAGCCCCTCCGCTGTCTGCCCCGCAGGGTGCGGTTCTCTCGCTCCTGCACATGGGAGCCGGCACCCGTCGGTGGGGTCGCAGCCCGCCTCGTTTGGTGTCCGGAACCCGCCTGCTTCTTTGCCTTTGTTCCTCAGAGGACGCCCACCGCGACCGCCAGGTGGAGCATTTTCAGTTGTCACCGCGCCGCCTCCCGCGGTCTGCTTTGTTCCCGTCGGTGCTCCTGCGGACCCCCCCCTGGTCCCAGGCCTGGGCGGGGCCTGCGGGCCCTGTCTCTTGGTGGCTCTGCCCACTCACTGCCCTGGTGTGACTGGTGCTGGGCTTCCGGCGCCCCGGCCTGGCCCAGCCTCTTCCCCAAGGAGTCGGGTGGTTCAAGCGGGGTCAGGGGGCTCCGCCCTCCTCGGAAGGCCTTGCTCTTGTGACACAGCACAGAGGGGCCCCCTCCCAGGCCCCGCTTCTCGGTGCCAGCCCGCTCCTTGGTGCCAGCCCCGCCCCCGATGCCAGCCCCGCCCCTCACAGACCCCGCCCCTCGGTGCCAGCCCAGCCCCCTCCCACTTTTTCTTGGTGAATGCGCTTAGCTTCTGTTGTTTCGTTTTCTGATGTCAGATTATTTTCACCTGTGAGAGGTGGGGTTGCGCTCCGCTGCCACAGCCCTGGGTCCCTCGTCCTTGCGGTAGATTGCTTGGGGACCTTCTGGTTCTGTCGTGACCCTGGAAGTGCTGCCTGCTGGACACACCGGGGGCCATGTGCTCAGGCTGTCCCCCACCCTGACCTTGGGGTTCAGTGTCCATGGCCCCAGAGTGACACCCTTTTCAGCCCAGCAGTGACACCCTTTGTCTGCTGGCCTGTCCCCTGTCCTGCTCTCTGTCCTGTTGTTTGTCCCTCCTTCGTTTCTGTGTCCTCGGTAGGGTCTCGGGAAGACCCTGCCTGTCCAGTTTAAGGGAAACCAGAAACGCTTTTCAAAGGCTGTGTCTGTGTACCTGCCCTGTTCACCAGCCCCTCAGGACGCGGAGGGGCTGCCACGCTTGCCTTTGGGCGGAAGCGCCCTCCTGCCTTTCTTTGTTTAAAGATTCATTTTTACTGTTTTTGCCAGAGAGAGACAGGGAGAAGCGGGAGGGCCCAGAGCAGTCCCCACGGCTGCATGTCATGTTTTCACTATAGTTTCACTCCAAGGTGGGTGCGGGGCTGCACAGGGCAGGAACTGGCCGGGGGCCTCCCACATGGGAGGGTCACCCCAGTGAGAACCAAACTGGGTCACACCCCCGTTCAGCATGAGGGTCTACACGAGCCCCGACTGGGACTCGATCCTCGGACCCCGGGGCTGCAAGACATGCGTTCAGCCCGCTGAGCCGTCCCGGCCCCCCTCCTGCCTGTCTGAAGGCCTCAGCCATCCGGCTCCCTCCCGTGTCACAGTCCTCTTGTCCCCTGGCTGTTCCCGTCTCAGAACTTTTTAAAGGGGGGGAGGGGGAGTGGCGGCAGCTGCCGTGTGACATCCTGGGTGGCTTCTGGCGGTGGGGGGGTGAGTGAGGGTGGCGCCCGGCTGGAGTCTCCGGGACAGGGTCCCAGCAGGTGTTGGCGTCTCGTGTGCAGTTGGGTGGAGGTCCACAGGAGGAGTGTGACCCCCCAGCCCCCGTCACAGCACCCCACAGCTCGGGGGTTTTGGTGCAGACACTTGATTGTTTTGAATTGACGTGTTGCCTGGAGGTAGTTAAATGATACTTGCCTTTTCTTTTCAGGGCTTGTCGATGAGACAGATTAGATTCCGGTTCGATGGGCAGCCAATTAACGAAGCAGACACCCCGGCCCAGGTACGGAAGCAGCATGGACGGGCTTGGTGGGTGCTCGGGCTGCGTCTGCCTGCCATGTGGACTGGTGCCCGCGTGGGATCCCTCACTCCGACTAGATTGCTCTCGTCCAGAAGCTCAGTGTTTCATGCGGGAGCCAGGCCCTTTGGCAGAAGTCGGGAGAGGCGGTGGCGGGCCAGCTGACACCCTGACACCGCGTGTGGTCTGGACGCTGAATGTGCCACATTAGTCAGTTTGTCCCTCATGTCAGGGAGCTCTTCGTGCCTTAAGTGCTGTGCACAGGGGTGTGGGTGGGAAGGGGCGTGTGCACTCATCCCTCAGGGGCTTCTTTTAGGTACCTGCCCCGCCCCGCCCGTGGATCACTGGTTCTGGACACAGACAGAGGCCAAGGTCCAGGCTGTGGCGCTCGTCCTGTCAGCCGCACAACCTTGTGGCCCAGAGCCACTCATGCTGCAGCCTGTCTGTCCTTCACAGTCCGCGTCATCGGCTCTACCCGCTTGGGGGGTGCTGTGAGCATTCCTGGGGGGCTGGACTAGGGGTGCTGGCAAGCTCTACCCCTGTAGTTCTGAGAACATTTCTGGGATCCGTTAGTGCCTCCAGCCCTGGTTAGTCCGTAGGAACTGGCGGAATTCCCTTTCATTCTGTGAGTGGACAGAGATCAGGGTAGATGTCTGCCCACAGTGTCAGGAGGAGCAGGCGTGGAAGTCTGTCCCATGTCTGGCCTGGTCTGGAGGGAGGGACAGGGTTATGGGGCAGCAGGTCCTCCTCTGCGTAGGTTTAAACGGGACAGAAGACAATAGTCTGTCTGTCTGGCTTCAAATGGTACGTACGATCAGCCAGGTCTCACTGGGCTAAATGAAGGGGTTAGTAGGCTGGCGATACGTGCTGTTTGAAATGGGACAGTACTGTTGTTTTCTGCAAGTCTGGTCAGTCTGCTGGGACCCACAGGCCCCGCCCACCGCACTGTCAGGAGGGTCCGGGCCCTGCAGGTCCCCAGAGCAGCTGCTTGCTGGCTGCTCCTAATTGGAATCTGTGTCTCATTTTCAGGAACAATTTTAGATACTTGTTCGTTTCTTAATGAGGCCTAGTTTTCCTCTCAGTTGACGTCGGTGTTGCATGTTCTTGGGTGAGCTTTGTTAGGGCAAGCTTGGTGAGGAAGTGGCTTATGGGAAATCCCAGAGGATGCCTCTTCCCCCCCGTATGTGACCCAGGCTGGGGGCCACAGAGCAGAGGTGTGACAGGTACACGCTAGCGAGGGCAGCAGTGCTGCTGACACGAGACAATAACGGCTCCCCTCTCTTGCGGTGCCTGTGCCGTCAACCCTGGCAGCTGGAGATGGAGGACGAGGACACCATCGACGTGTTCCAGCAGCAGACGGGAGGCTCCCGGGAGGCCGGCTGCCGCGCTGGATGCAGCCTCTAGAGGGACCGGCCCCACGCCGTCACCGTCCCCGCATTTGCTGTTGAATAGTGAACACGTGACCATGCCAATCACAAAGGAGTCTGTGGAAACCGAGGACAGCCACCAAAATCCCTTTCCTCCGTGACGTCCCGCGGCTGCAACTCAGAACTGTCTGCAGGGACGGGTCCTTGCCTGACTCAGGCTGGGCGGTTGTCGTCTTCGTTTAGGAAAATGAGTTGTGAGTGTTTTGGGCTTGTTTTTGCTCTCATCCCCGCACCCCCCGCCTCCTACGACGTGTCCCCTGAGCTTGTGGCCCGAATGTCCCGTTAGTCTAGATGGGGATCTCCTCCCAGGTATTGACCCCCCCGTAGTCCAGTCACGTAGGGAGCTCGCGTCACTGCAGTGGGGGTGCTCGTGTGGGACACGTTTGGGGGCGTGGGGGGATGGGAGACAAACTTCCACTGACTATTTCTTGTAGCAGGCACAGGTTTTTTATGTGCTAAGTGTCACAAATGTAAGTTTTGTGAGAATATGGTAAAGTTGAGGGGAGAGTACTGGAATGCTTTTTAAAAGGCAAAAAGGGAAATCAGTGAGTCCCTCAGTGACATGGGCCTGGGGTGTCTGCTCCTCGTGTCCCCTCGGGCGGGGTGGACACAGGTGCCCGACGCTCGCTGCTCGGGCGGGCTTCTCCCTTTCTCTTACTAGAGGAGAGTGATTCCCACGTTTTCCACTTGGTTATGGTACCATAGCCTCAGATTTCTTCTAGTATTTGCTTCTGATAAATAATTACGGCCTCTATATTAAAAGGTACAATTACGAATTGCTGAATTTGCAGTGACGTTTTGTGTAAAAAAGCCACTTCAAAATGTGATCCCAGGGCCCAAGTCTAGACGGCCTCTCGTCCCTCACGACTGCTCGCTGCTTCCCAGACCTTTCCTGTGACTTCAGTTCTGTGCACCGTTTGGGGATCTGCCCTCCTACTGCCCTTGTGTGTGGACCCAGTGCTGCCTGCAGGCCCTGCTTGGCCTCGCTCTGTCCCCTGGACAGTGACGGCGACCGTGATCTCATGCTTGCCTGGAATCTTGCCTTTCCTTTGTGTGTCACTGTTGGGGCACGGGTGGGGTGTCTGCTGGCTGTGTTTATTCACCAATTTGTACATTCTTTGTTGTTCTTTACTACTGTAAACAGTAAATATAGTTTGGTATTCTGTCTCGTGTATTAAATACTGCATTTGGAGGTTGGGGCCGACTGTCACAATTCAGCGTTTGTGGTGACCATTCAGCAAGGCCACTCAGACTTGCAGGTAAAGGCTGGTTACTGAGAAGCAAGCACGCACCTGCTGGCTCCCCCGTACCCCTGCAGGCTCCCGTGCCAGGCTGGTGTGCTGCCCACAAGGGGCCCAGCCTCTCCTGCCTCCCAGAGCTCCCTCCAGCTGTCGGTCAGTTGAGCTGAACCGGCACTGTCATGGACGTTCCCTCCGGGGGTGTCAGGGTCAAGGGGGTGGGTGTTGGAGGTGGCGTTGGGGACACCAGTCTGGGTGTCTCAGGCGGTCTGGCGCTTGACTGTCAGACCGTTCTCTGTGTGGCTGACAACCTCCTCACTCTTTGAAGCCACATGAACTGATGATGCTCATTGTGAGAACTTCCCAGGGTTGAAAGGACTGAGCTGGTTTCGTTAGTCCCTCAGGTGAGGTGAGCAGCAGCTGCAAGGTCAGAGGCAGCTGGGAACAAGCGCAGCCGCCCCAGCACCTGATTTACGCCTGATGGACAAGTCAGTGGAGTGAAGTGCAGCTGGGACTGAATCGTTTGCCAGGTGCCCCGGAGAGCAGAGGGCTGGGAGGGGGTTCCATCCTTGAGGCCCCTGCCTGTGCCTCCTGTCAGGAGCCCCGGCCGGGTGTTTACAGTGACACCTTGGAATCCGAACAAAACAAGCCGTTTTTGCCTCGGAATCCGAACGCTGCTTTGTGATCCGAATGCCAATGTGTTCCCACGGTACGTATCAGCGGCACAGCCCGGAGCTTTACCCGAGTGCCCACTCGTCTTGGAACTTGAACAGGGTTCTGGGACGGATCGGGTTCGAATTCCAAGGCGTCGCTGTACTTGGGACATGAGCACAGCCCACGCCTGACACGGAACACAGTTCGTCCTTGGGGTTGCCTTTTGCCTTCCAGTTGAGGCAGATTGTACATTTTGAATAATCTCCTGGTATTGATATTTTAAAAAATACTTAAGATTTATTTCTTTGTTATTTTTGACACAAAGGAAGAGGAAAGGGAGGGCCCAGAGCCGTGTCCACAGCCGCACATCGTGTTCTCAATATAGTTTCACTCCGCGGGTGGGCAGGTGGGCGGGGGCCGAGCAGGGTGGGGGCCTCCCGCGTGGGGAGCGCACCCCAGTTCAGCACGTGGGTCCCCACGGGCCGGGGCCGGGGCCGGGACTCGATCCTCGGACCCGGGGCTGCGAGCTGAGCGCTCCACCCGCTTCATGGCGATACGCGTCTAAACCCCAGGACCTTCGGGTTACCTCCGCGCTTCAGGAGTGGGTCCCTGATGGTTTCCGGGGTCCCGGCTGGCACCTGGCGGGGTTCGGCCCTGACAGCCCGCGTCCAGGGCCCCCGCTCCCACGTGCGCGCGGTGCTGACACTGCGGCGCCGCCGCGACACGCGTGACACCGCCCACCGCCCGCCGCCCCGCCCCCGACGGCGCCCGGCCCGCCAGCGCGCACGCGCGCCCCGCGCCCCGGAAGCGCTTTCCTGCCCCGGCGGCGACCCGGAAGCGGTTGCGGCTTCGGGCGGGAGGATACGAGCGCTGAGGAGGCGAGTCCGGTCGGCACCGCTGTTGCCCGGACCATGGCGGGCACGGCGCTCAAGAGGCTGATGGCCGAGTACAAACGTGAGTTCCGGGCCCGCCCATCCCGGGTCCCCCGTCCCCGTCCCTCATCCGGGTCCCCCAGCCCCAGCCCCGGGGCCCCCGTCCCGGGTCCCCCGTCCCCAGCCCTGGGCCCCAGTCCCCGTCCCCCGTCCCGGGTCCCCCGTCCCCAGCCCTGGGCCCCAGTCTCCGTTCCCCGTCCCGGGTCCCCGGCCCCCGGCCCCAGCCCTGGGCCCCGTTCCCCGTCCCAGGTCCCCGTCCCCAGCCCTGGGCCCCAGTCCCCGTCCCCTGTCCCGGGTCCCCCGTCCCAGGTCCCCTGTCCCCAACCCTGGGCCCCCGTCCCCGTCCCCTGTCCCGGGTCCCTCGTCCCGTCCCTCATCCAGGTCCCCCAGCCCCCAGGCCCCCGTCCCCCATCCCGGGTCCCCCGTCCCCGTCCCTCATCCGGGTCCCCCAGCCCCAGCCCCGGGGCCCCCGTCCCGGGTCCCCCGTCCCCAGCCCTGGCCCCAGTCCCCGTCCCCCGTCCCGGGTCCCCCGTCCCCAGCCCTGGGCCCCAGTCCCGGTCCCCTGTCCCGGGTTCCCCGTCCCAGGTCCCCTGTCCCCAGCCCTGGGCCCCCGTCCCCTGTCCCGGGTCCCTCGTCCCGCCCCTCATCCAGGTCCCCCATCCCCAGCCCCCGGGCCCCCGTCCCCCATCCCGGGTCCCCCGTCCCCAGCCCTGGGCCCCAGTCCCCGTCCCCTGTCCCGGGTCCCCCGTCCCCCGTCCCCAGCCCTGGGCCCCAGTCCCCGTGCGCGGCTCTGGGCCGCCTTGAGCGGCGTGCAGTGCGAGGCCCCCAGTGGCCGTGCCCGTTTGCTCGCGGCCAGGAGCGACTGCGTTTTGTCCTGGTAACGGGAGCCGCAGTCGTCCTCAGTCTCCACCTTCTGTCGAACGTGTCAGCCACCCGTACAGACAAACGCTTGGAAGGGCACAAGTCGACGTTACTGCTGCGTTAGTTTAGAAAGGCGTGAACAGTGACATTCAGCCCTCGTCGGTTCTATATATTAGTCTTTGGCCCTTCCCGTCATTTAGAGCGCTCCCTAGTTCCAGTGACAGGCAGGAAAACCTACACTGTCGACCGGGAGAACTGAAGTGTGTTAAGAGAAAAGGCGCGTTGGGATGCTTTTGAGGTGAAAGGTCAGGTTTTGGTTTTTTCTTTAAAAGGGGAACAGAAGCTTTGAGCAGTGCCAGCTGTCATTCTCCCTAGGGTAGTGCTCAGAAGACCTCCTGAGTGCTTGCTGAGCCAGTAGAATTTTCTAATAGTATTTGGGGAAAGCTAGAGAGAAACGAGAGCCTAGGAACATTCTGGGTTTGTACAGCAAGCGGAACGCTCCCTTGGGAGAATTGCAGGGACAGTTCCTAGGGTGACATTGTCCCCAACGTGTTCTGATTAGCTGGTGGGGACAAGTGGTAGCCTGCTCCTGTGTAAGAGCAGGGACTCTGGAGCACAGACCAGGATTCAGAGCCGGCCTCTGCTTACTGGCACCCTGACCTTGGCCTCAGCCCTTAGCCCGTGGACTTTCCTCACCTGAAAAGATTCATAAGGTGCCTGATAGGTAGCTCTCAGTAACGTTAGGTGGTGCTGTTATAACTACGTGGAGGATGCTTCCAGAAGAAAGTTGAAGATAAACGAAAATGAGTTAATAAAAGTACTTGGTAGATACACATGCAGCTCAGTTTCCTAAACCATGTGGGTGGCACAGGCAGGGGGAGAGCTGATGAGCAAAGACCCAAGCTTGTTAATTGTCTACACAATGCTCCGCACCTAGTGTCCTCCATCGTGGGAACATATCAGAGTTGTGAGGGGCAGGCGGGTAGATGGTTCACTCTGAACAGAGGCTGGAGTGTTGGCGCCGTGGCCTGCCTCCCTGTGGGAAGCCTAGCGTGTCCTGCCATCCTGACTTGCGCTTCTGTATCTCGTTTAGTCTGGCTGTTTCTAGACTGTGAGCAGCATTACTTCCTCGTTTCTGAGGAGCACGGCTGCCCTTTCACGGGAATTAAGTTCAGGCTGCTGCTTCAGTCCAGTCTTTGTCCCCAAGGAGTTGCATTATTAGTAAGGGTGATTTTTCTGTCTACTTACAAAAGCTTCATCCATTATTTCAACCATGTTGTCAGTCTGCAGTGATGGAATGCAGTGATGGTATTATGGAAGTGTATTATGTGTGTTTCTCTGTTGATACAAGGGGGATCCCCCAAAACCCAGAATTTATGTATAAAAAGTTGTGTATTGTTCTTACATGTTTCAACTTCAGTCACCTTCAAAGTCTACTCTCTGTTTGATGCAATACACCTCTCGAGATGCTTTCTCCATGGCTCAAAAGAGTTTTTGAACTCGTTGATTTTGATGCCTTTTAGGGCTTCTGCCGTGTTTTGTTTCACCTCTTCCACATCGGCAAAACGTTTCCCTTTGAAGATTTTTCATCCAGGTCGCTTGGGGCAAGATCAGGTGAACAGGGAAGGTAGGGTATGGGGGGTCATGCCATTTCTGGTCGAAAACTGCTAAACACTTGGTGCGGTGTGGGCAGGTGTGTTGTCACGTCTCATGTTTGTTCATGTAAATCGCCCATCATGAAATGGGCAAACACATTGAAAGGAGTCTCCAAAACACACTCACTGAAGCCGAATGCAGCTCCTTCACAACACCAGCTGGTGCATGATGCAGACGGGCGCCTGGAACGCTCACCTAGCAAGGGAGGCCTGTACCACCAGGAGCCCGCCCCCCCAGGTTGTTTTGGGTCCCACCTTGTGTAGGACATTTTGGAGTATGCGTGCAGGCAGAACTGTACAGATGTCTCCCAAGAGTCCTGTGCCCAGTCCTCAGTGGGACATTAACCTAGGCAGTGCTACGAAGGGACTTTGCAGTGGAATTGACAGCTTCCTAACTAGCCAACTTGAAGGTAGGGAAACTATCCTGGATTATCAGGGTACAACCCAATGGTCACACGAGGCCCCCACACAGAAGGGAACATGAGAGAGGTGAGAGAGGAGGAGAGGTCCTGAGGAGGGGTAGCTGGAGAGAGGCCAGGCGCTGAGGCGCACGGGGTGACCTCTAGAACCTGAGAATGGTCCCTGGCTGACGGCAGCTAGGAACCTGGCGCCCAAGTCCTCAGCCATAGGGAACCGAACTCTGCCAACAACCTGAATGAACTTGGGGTGACAGTCCTGTCAACACCTTGACTGCCGCCTTGTGAAACTATAAGCAGAGCACTAACTGACCATCTGCCCAGCCTTCTGACACAGGAAACTGAGATCATCAGTGGGTGGTATAAGCCATTGAGTTTGTGGTGATTTGTCAGATCAGCAATAGGAAATGAAGTCAGTATGTTACCGAGGGGAGTTTTGTTGTTGTTACTGTATCTTAGTAACATAATAAAATTCAATTTGGTGATTCTTGTCTCTTGTGTCTTAGCATCCAGTGTGACTTCCAGCCAGTCAAAAGGTAGACTACACAGACCCCCATCTGTGAAATGGGTTTAGGTAGCTTTGGACAGGGCTCAGGCACACTTTATTGTGCTTGGGAATAGTCACAGAACTGCAGAAATTTAGGGGTTGCTGGGACCTTAGATGTGGTTCTATTCAGGCCCCTGATCTTATGGGGAGTTGGAGCATCAAAGGGAGACTTGGGCATGTTCCCTGGCGCTCTGTGACAAAGTGGCATAAGCTATGTGTCTGAACACAACAGAAATGTCTTCTCTCACAGTCTGGAGGCCAGAAGTCCCAAACCAAGGTGTCAGGAGGGCCCTGCTCCCTTTGAAGGCTGGGGGAGACTCCCTTCTTGCCTCTTCAGCTTCCAGTGGTGGCCACACCCCCAGCGCTCCTTGGCTTGTGGCAGTGTGACCCCAGCGTCTGCCGTGGTCTTCACTTGGCCGTCTTCCCGCCTAGAAAAAGTGCCTGTCGTTGGCTTAGGGCCCACCCTACTCCAGTGTGACTTTGTTTTAACTTGTGCACATCTTCAGGGCCCCCATTTCCAGATAAGGTGACTTTCATAGGTTCTGGGGGGGGGGGCATTAGTCAACCCAGTCTAGTATCTAATAGGAACCCCAAACTTACTTGCATAAAACTGAGCCCCTGGGGAAGCCGGGATGATGCAGCGTGTTGAACACTCATCTTGCAGACCAGGGGTTTCAAGGATCGAATCCTGGCCCCAGCCCATGGGGACCCGTATGCTGGGGTGGCGGTTCAGTTCTCACTGTGGTGTACCTCCCATGTGAGAGGCCCCTGACCAGTTCCTGCCCAGTGCAACCAGTTCCTGCCCTGTGCCTCCTTGCAGCCCCACACCCACCTGTGGAATGGAAACCAGGTGGGAAACTGATGGTGTGCAGCTGTGGAGACTGCTCTGGGCCCTCCTCTCTGTCTCTTTCTCTCTGTCAAAAACAAGACAAAGAAATCTTTAAAAACAAAACAAAAAGACCAAGCCCCTAGTCTCTGTGTCCCAGCGTTGCTCCCGGTAGTTTCCGTCTCAGGCGGTGGCAGCCTCGATGTCCCCCTTGTCTGGGCTCAGAGCCCTGGCTGCATCCTGCTGCTGCACTCACTCATTTGCATCCACACACACCCCGCTGCCCTGCCTACAGCCTTCCTCCCGAGTCCCACGTGGGCCCCAGCCAGGCCTCGGGCCTGGGTGCCTGTAGCCCTGGCCCCACGGGCCTTCTGCTTCTGCTCTTGTCTTAAAACACAGCACAAGTCAGATCGTGTCCCTCTGCTAGGACCCACGGTCCTCGCAGGGACCCATCAGGTGCTGGCTCTGTGCCTCCCTGACCACCTGCACCCCTCTGCAGGCACCCTGCTCCCCTCTGCAGGCACCCCCCTCTGCAGGCACCCTGCTCCCCAGGCCCCCGCTGTGCTGATGTCCCACGCTGCCACACCTGGGCGCAGCCTTTCCTTGGGTGTTCCTCACTTGTGCTCAGCTGCTCTGTACCCTTGCCTGGGGGCGTCCATCACCCCCTTTCACAGCTGCACGGTGTTCTGTTGACAGATGGACATGATTCGACTGGTCCCCTATGGATAGCATTTGGGTCATTTCCAGGTTTTTGCTGTCACAAATAGTCCTGGAATGAATAGTCTTATGCCTGTGTCTGTCCTTATTTTTACCAGTGTATCTGTGGGTTGGATTCTGAGGCATGGGATTGCTGAGTCAAAGGTTAAATTTATATTTTATTTTGGATGGTAGCTATTTTTTAAGCCGCTGTTTAAAAAAGTATTTTTTAACAAATTAGCATTCTCAAGGAATCAGTGACATGGTCTTTGCATATTTCTCTGATATTAAGATTTTGTCTCTTTCTGAAGTTGTTTTTATCAGTAAATATGAAGCTAGAGAGAGCGCTCCTCAGCGTATTTCCTCCCCTTGGAGGACTCTTTCCTGCAATTCCTTGATGACCAGTAAGTGGCGTTGTTGGGTAAGGATGCTGTGGGGTGGCGGCCAGATGCAGGTGGGTCCCCTCTGCCCCTCCCTAAGTAAGGGGGACGCACAGAGGGGAGCTCCAAGGGGAACTCCAGATGGAGGAGGCCAGCGCTTCTTGGCGTAATCGCCTCCTGGAGCTTCCACGAAGATAATTAGTGTAATTACTTCTCTCTGCTGCTCATAGGCACACTGATGCCTGCCCCCGTCCCTCTTAATCTG
Source organism: Craseonycteris thonglongyai (assembly GCA_004027555.1). Classification (NCBI taxonomy): domain Eukaryota; kingdom Metazoa; phylum Chordata; class Mammalia; order Chiroptera; family Craseonycteridae; genus Craseonycteris; species Craseonycteris thonglongyai. Next base: position 12,560 of record PVKE010022406.1, on the reverse strand, counting down.
TTGTTTCTTTTTTGTTCTCATAAAAAGATGCCGACTTCAGACACAAAACCCAGGCTAGATTTCAGATGATTGGGTGTATAAACCTGATGCAGTGGGTCCCAGTCTCCTACTGGGAAGGGACGCAGGCTGAGGCAGCCAGGTCTCTCTTGCCAGAAGGGCCCCAGCCTTGCGGGTACTTGGCCTCATGTGCATGTGCGTCCTCCCTCCTGGAAGTATGTGAGGCACTGGGTGTTCGGGACCGTACGCGTCGTCCTTCACTGCCTCCCTGGCCCCCTGCCGCGTCCTTTCCCCTGTGCTCCGTGTCTGCGTGCTCTCGGTAGCAGACTTGGCTCTCCTGCCCTTTACTGCTGTCCCAGGTTGGGGCTTCTCCACAGGTTACTGGCATTCTAAGTGGGACCGGTTCTCCTTGTGCAGGACTTGTTCATGGCGGAACGGCCAGTCTTCCTGGTCCTTTCCTGCTAAATAGCAGTAGGGTTCCCCAGGCACTGTGACACCTGAAAATGACACCCTGTACTTCCAAGTGCCCCCTGGGAAATGCTCTAGAGTCCCAGCAGGCCCTGGGGCTCAGCGCTGCCTGTGCAGTAACCCCTCACTCCCCACCTCCACGTCCACCCCTCCCTGGGCTTCAGACTCTTCCCAGCAGCCTGTGTCCTGACATCTCGGCCTTCACATGTTTAGCTCGGGATTGCCCTCCATCCCGGGCATGCTGCCGCTGTTCACTCCGCCGTTTGGATCTTCCTGTTCTCATCAGCGAGCCCGGTTCCCCATTCCTGCTCTCCAGCACAGCTGCCACTCCGGTCGCTGCCTGGGCTTTTGCATTGACAACTTCTAAAAGTGTGTATTAGCTTGACGTATGACCAACAAAGTGCAAGGAAAAAGTGTTCAGCTTGGGGGTTCTCCAAGCGTCACCGCCCAGGGGGAGCCCTTCCTCACAGGAGATGCTCCCCAGAACAAGCCTTCCTCGCCACTGTGGTTCCGCTTTGCCTGTTCATTGACGCATGCAATCCGTCTCTGTAATTGTGCATTCTGTGTGGTGTGTGTATTTATACAGTGTTATGTGCAGATCTGGGTTCTTAGGTATAATGCCATGTTGTGTATAGCTGTGCACTTTTAAAATTTTTTGTTCCATTGTATGGATATACCACAATTTATTGATCTCATCTATTGATAGCTATGTAGGTTGTTGTTTCCATTTTGGGAGCCATTACCAGTATGTGCTATATATATAAATATATAAATATATAGCACATATACAGTGGAATATTATGAGACCATAAACAGGAAGGAAACTTTGACAGCATGGATGGGCTTTGAAGGCTATTATGCTAAGTTAAGTAAGTCAGGCAGAAAAAGACAGATTACCGTGTCATCTCATTTACGTCTGGAATCTTAAAACAAAACTGAACTCACAGATACAGAGAGCAGATTAGTGTTCTCTGTAGACTAGGGGTGGAAGGTAGTTGGAACAGGTGAAGGGGATCAGAGTCGCAGACTTCCACCTCCGAAATAAACAAGTCACGTGAGCGTGGTATCAGCACAGGGACTATGGGTAACAATGCTGGGTCGTGTGTTTGCAAGTTGCTAAGAGTAGATCTTGAAAATTCTCATTAGAAGAAAAAACTTGTAATTGACTGTTGTTGGCTGTTATTATAACTGGAGTTATCGTGGTCATCATTTTGCAATCTATACAAGTAATACCTTACTATGTTGTATGCCTGAAACTAATATATTGTTATGCCATCTGTATCTCAATTGAAAAAAATACCCACCTCCAGTATCACCTCCCCAGCAAGGCCTATCTTGACCACCTCACCCATGCCTATCTCTTTACTCTATCTCATTCTTCACTATACTCATCAGTATCTGAAACTCTTTTTACTTATATGGTCTCTTGTTTATTACTCCATCTTTCCACTAGAATAAAGCTTATTTTAGGCAGGGACCTTGCCTGTCTCATTCACCACTGCGTCTGTACCACCTAGCATAGTACTTGGCAGAGAAGAAGTATAATTGATCATTTGTTAATAGGTGTTTTTTAAAAAAGATTTTATTGCTTTTGACAGAGAGAGAGAGAGAGCGAGAAAGAGAGAAGGGGAAGGGCCCAGAGCAGTCTCCATAGCTGTACATCATCAGTTTTGGACGTTGTTTTGTTCCACAGAGGTGGGCTGGGGTCCTTCAGAGCAGGAACCAGGCCAGGGGCCTCCCGCATGGGAGGCATGCCCCCAAGAACTGGGGGCTGAACCGGGGGCCTCCCACATGGGAAGCACACCCCAGTTCAGTATATGGGTCTGCACAGGCCAGGGCTCGATCCTTGGGCCTGGAGCTGCAAAGTGAGCGCCTAACCCCCCTGAGCCATCCTGGCTTCCCCTTGTTAATAAGTATTTGGAAGTGGTTGGCCACCTCTAGTCCTGTTGGCCAAGTGGGGTGCTTAAACCACCATTCCATAGCTTTGTATCTCCCTTTAAGGCTTGAGATGTGACCAAGAAGCAAATGTAAAGATAAGAACTGCCACCTGGAATTGGATGCTTTTGTGATTAGAATTGTAACTGTACTTTACGTAACATCGCATAGGGAAATAGAGACACATGGCAAACTTTTAAACCACCAGTTAGAATAGTATTTTGAGGACACTAGTGAAATGTTTTAGCAATCCTGTTTATAACATTTAGATTGTGGCCCTTCATCAGGGAAACTGGTGAATGTTCCCGTTTGCCTGTTACCTTTGGTCTGAGTCCATCCACTGTGTCTCTTCAGGAAGTGCACCGAGTGTTACAGAACCGAACTCTGTTCCCCATATTTTTCCAGAGGTGGATTTATGGGGGAATTATAATTTGGTGTAAGGTGCTCTGCATAGAAGCATGTTGGTTGCTACTTAGAACCTGAAGCTCTTCTGAGAGATGGCGTCAGCATATAGAAGATAGCTAGACATGTCTCTTGGTGCACCTGGGCACACACTTCTGCATTTACAGTCCTGGGAGGCGTTGCTGGGTCACAGTAGATAATAGCAACCTCATTTCCAAAGTACCAATTTATATTCCTCCCAGCAGCGTGTTTCCGTGCCTCCCTCGCCTACGGACACTTCTGTCTATTTTCTAAACTTTGCTTCCTGGGTTGTTGGAGATGGGAGTTTGAGGTATTTGGTACCGTGTCAGCCTTTGGAACCTCAGCGCTGGTCCATATCTCTACTTTGTCACAAGACAACAGGAGCTACCCTTTCAGTTGGAATAAAATACAGTATTTTTGATTTATGAGCTTTGATCAAAATAACCAGTAGGAGTATTTCGGAAGGACAGTTAACCTCTTTTGTTTGTCTCTTCATTTGTAAAGGAAAGGGTTTCTGAGCTCTAAAATTCTCCTTTTTTGCTGGTCTAAGAAACTGTTCTCATAGTTTTTGTCAGACATGTACCTGGGGCAGGCGTTCACTTTGGACAAAGAATTGTAATCTGTTAATTTGTATACTTTTTACAGTTGTTTTGTTAAAGTGCCAACTTTATATTAATTCTGTTTCATAACGGTTTTACTTTTTAATTTTGTAGAATTAACACTGAATCCTCCTGAAGGAATTGTGGCAGGTGAGGTACTAAAGTTAACCTTTTTATAATTTACTTCTAATTGCCAGTGTTTCCTTCAAAGTTACAATGTGAACATTTTTCTTCTCCTGCAGGTCCCATGAGTGAAGAGAATTTTTTTGAGTGGGAGGCATTGATCATGTAAGTTAATCATGTGTCGTTAGTTTCTCAGACTCCACTGGGAATTAGTCCTGCGCATCATGTTTAGCAGCACGGCTGTGCGTGAAGTGTCGATTAGAAAATAAGAGCCAAGGGCAGCTCTTAAATTTAGTTCTTCTCTAGTCTTTTAATCTGAAAGCAGAAAACGACATGAACATTTATCCAAAAGAAATTAAAATGTTTCCTTAGCAGCAGTAAAAGGTTTAATGAGTATTATATGTTTGTAGTTTTTAAATTACAAATTTTGAATGTAGTATGGCTGTGCTGGTACTCAAACCAGTGTGGGTGGCTTGGCTTCAAGAGGTCCCTGGGAGTGCAAGGCTTTGAGGTGGGGAAGGCTTCTTGGGGGTGATGACCGTCTGGGCAGGAGTGGGATGGGGTGGTGAGTCTTCTGGCCCTTGGGCACAGCTTGGGCCCCACCCACCTGTGACCAGGACGCATCTCCTCCCCACTGCTGCTTTGTTTTCTGTGTGCCTGGTCTGACCTCCCATTGTCCCTGACCCCAGGATAGGCCAACAGTGTGGCTCCTGGCCCTATTCTAGAAGGATCGGCAACTAGATTCCATGATACCTCATTCATAGTGATGTCGCTTGGAAAGAGCAGCAAATGGACCTCTGATTCTAGAGTATTCTATGGCCCTAGGACCCAGTCTTTTTGTCTTCTTTTTACCTTAGATGTATAATTTTTGGCCATTCTTAGACTCAGTGTATTTCAATAGAATGTGGTTAGGTAACGTTTAGGGAGCTGAAGTTTATAATCAGTCTGTCAGTTTTCTTGTTAGCGACATGAGATCTTTATTAGTAGAAAGTTTTCACATTGGATGTCGTGCTCTGGTTGGGGTAACTGGAAGAAGAGTGATATTTACTCCAAGTGTGAGAGCTGGTTTGAGGATGTGACTTTATTTTTAAAAAAGATTTATTTTATTGTTTTTGACAGAAAGAGACAGAGAAGTGGGAGGGCCCAGAGCAGTCTCCACAGTTGTACATCATCAGTTTTCCATATAGTTTTACTCCACAGGTGGGCTCAGGGCTACACAGGCAGGAACCAGGCTGGGGGCCTCCTGCATGGGATGCATGCCCCAGCGGGAACTGAACTGGGGTGGGAAGCACACCCCCAGTGCAGCATATGGGTCTGCATGGGCTGGGACCAGGACTGGAACTGGGGCTCATCCTCGGTCCCCGGGGCTGCAAAGTGAGTGCTTAACCCATTGAGCCCTCCCGGCTTCCCCTATTTTTATTTTTAAACAAATAGGAGATCACAGCACATGGGCTTGATTTGCAGCCCGCCTCTGTCATTATTGTGTCACGCGTGTTCCTTGTTGACACGGACACGTGCGCTTGCCACCAGGGCTCAGGCCTGGTCGTAGGAGGTGATTGGATGGCCTGAGTACAGAGGCCGGGCCCCTGCAGGCCGTCTCTCCAGGAGATGATGGCTCGTGTGCAGCCACAGCAGCCTATTCACGCCCTTGAAGGGACACGTGAGCCTTTCACTGTGGTTTTTAAAGTGTTTATTGTTAGTAATCTGTTAGGATAACTATTACTAATTTTAGATAAACTATAAAATTAAACCAATATTTTGAAAACCTGTCTTAAAAAAGTAATTAGAGCTGCTTTTCAGGAGGGCACTTGCATGTTTGAGTAAGGCTTTTGCTTTCGTGCGGAATTCCCCGGCTGCAGGATCTGGGGAGCTGGTGGGTTTGGGCCTGTTCCAGACCCTCTGACAAGCCGGCGGCCGGGCCCCGGTGTGCTCGAGGCAGCTGCGGAGGAATTAACTGTCCTCCGCTGCGCCGGCTCACGCTGCTGTTCAGCACCAGCTGCTGAGGCCCACTCCTTCGTGACAGGCTCTTTTCTTTCTTTCTATTCTTTGCCCTAGTGTTTATAAAAGCCTTATTTCAGGGGGCCACAGCCCTGCCTCCCTGTGGGCCCCCGTCTCTTCTCAGCTGTGCTGGGAAGAAAACACCTTTTCACATGTTGGAGCGGGAGGGCCCTGTCCGCAGGCACTGCGTGTCAGGTGGCCTCAGTCCACGCCCGTGCCTGGCTCTCCAGTTACGTAGGTTTTTCCGAGTTACACTCATGAGGCCATGACACACTTTTAATTTTAAAAATCCAATTTTGTGAGTAAAGGTATGTGAATTTCTACACAAAAAGCCTGAGAGAATACCCAGACTTAGCTGGGGAGGTGGGTGGTCAGGGGTGAGGGAAGCGTGTGCTTATATACTTGCATATTTGCCTACTTTCCAACACACATGTATCTTTTTAGTTGAATAAAGTCAGAGTTTATGTTGTAGAAGTTGTCTGTCAGAATTCATGATGAGGGGAAGCCGGGATGGCTCAGTGGGTTAAGCGCTCACTTTGCAGCGCCGGGGACCAAGAATCGAATCCTGGCCCCGGCCTGTGTGGACCCATATGCTGAACTGGGAGCTCCCCCAGTTCAGTTCTCTCTCTGTCTCTCTCTCTCTCTCTCTCTATCAAAAACAATAAAAATAAATAACTAAACATCAACAAAAAAAAGAATTCACAATGAAGTTCATGTAATGGGTGAGCTTATTCAGTGCACTCTAAATATAGTGCAAATATATTGGATTTAAAGTTTTCAGAAATGCTTGTATTTCTGTAGACTCCTCTGGACACATTTAATCCTGGGAATGATGGGCTAGAATGGCACATGTATTTGCTACCTTGGTTTCCCGAAGTGGAAGGCGTCTGCCCGTTCCCAGCGCACAGTTCTCCACGTCAGTTCTGCACATCAGAGTCACCTGGGTGCTTAGCACGACAAAAGGAAAACCCAGCAGAACTCATGCCTGGGTCTTCCCCAGAGAGCTGCCCTGACGCCGAAGGGCGTGAGACCACCCAGGGAAAGGGACATGAGGGCACCCCCGTCCATCACAGCTCCTGCAGCCTGGGGGGCCGTGAGCGGGAACCGTGCTGGTCACCTCCAGGCCTCCGCTGCAGGTGTGCCTGAGTCTGCAGGGGAAGCCCAGTGGCCTGAGGGCTTAAAGACCTGGCCGGGCCGGCCCGCTGCTCTGAGCCCTCGAACCCCACCCGGGACTGCACACGGGGGAGGGGCACCAGCAGGGAGCCCTGTCCCGACTGGAGCAGAGGCTGCCTGTGGCGTGTGGCACCCCTCACAGCCTGCCGCGTGTTCTATTGGGTTCTGCAGCGCGAGGTGGTGGGGACCCTCCTCTGCACGTGGGGCCTTTGTGAAGCAGTGTCCTTCAGGCTGCAGCTGCATTTATGTCTGTGGAGAATAACTGTCCCTCAGTGACCCGGTTCAAGTCTAAGTGCTGATGAGTGGCTTTCCGGTCTCCATTATTTACAAGACCAGTGCTCTAACCCCTGAGCTACGGAGCCTCCATTATTTAAACCCTTGTCAGCTGCATGTTTGAGACATTCAGTCTGTGTGCTATGACATTTGAAAAAGAACAGTAGGGAAGCTTCAGCTCCTGCTACAGCTGGACCACGCTGTGCGGCAGGAGGCTCGCTCCCAGCAGATTCCGTGGGGGCTCCTGGTGCCCCTCCCCCCTGTGTGCAGCCCGTGGGCTGCTTTCATTGCCTACATGCATGTCAGAATGAGCAGCGAAGAGCACGATCATTCACGGAGTTCAGCGTTAAAGACCAGAGGGCATCTCTGTGCGCGCCATCAGCACTCAAGTGACCAGTTGTACTAGGTGGTGAGCAACCTGGCGGCTGTGGGCGGAGGCTGGCGGGCAGCTGTCCTCATGGAACAGGCCCTGCGAACCGGGTCAAGGTCAGACGTTGGATCTGCGCCCCCACGTCTCAGCCAGGAAACCGAGGTGGACGATGACGTGCTTTCGGTCCAGAGTGCAGCGTGGGGTTCTGCTTAGACACTCAGCTCAGGGAGTGCGCGCCTTCTCAGAGCGCCCAGGCAACCCATTAAGATGCACAGGGTTTTCAGGCCTCGAATCATTTGTGTTTGCCTCAGATCATAGCTGTGTCTGTTTCCTTTCTCCTGCGTTTTTTCTGAAGGTGCTGGGATGGGGCCTTCAGTGAGGGAGAACTGAGCTGTCACTCTATTGCCTGGAGTGTGGCACTAAAACCTGTCCAAAAATAACACTCATTATGTCTCTTGTTTTGGTTCAGGAATTTACTCGATAGCGTTTTTCCATCGAGTCAGCTGGCATGCCTCTGCACACGTGGGCCGCTGGCAGGCTGGTGCCAGGCACCAGGGCCTTCCGGAAGCGCAGCCCTGCTTTCCGATCAGAGCAAACCAGAGCGTGTGAAAGTAGCTTTGATACTTCAGATGTGGGAGTACTTCAGGGAACGTCTGATCATGTTTCTGAGGCTACAGATGACCCAGTGGGTTTTGTTCTTTTTTTTAATTTTAAAGAAAGCCCTATTATGAGAAACAAAGAACTGTTATCCAGGTATTGAGCAAATACCATGTGGCTCATTTCCAAAACATTACCCCAACTTCTTTTCTTTCTCAACTCAGAGGTGCCAGAAATACCGAAGCCCTGGAAGGCATTCCTGACATAGTTACAGTGTTGCTTTTCAAGACAGTGTCTGCCCGGCTCCTGAGGTAGCAGCTTGAACTGCGCGCTCCTAACTGCAGGACCTTGAGCCGGTCGTGTCCTGACGAGCGGCTCTTGCCGCGTATGTGCAGGAGCAGAGGCGGGGGCTGACCAGGAGCCTCCTGTGTGGTCCTGCTGACCCTGGGGCGTTGCCTGGGAAGCACGCGTGCCCGCCCCATGGTGTCCGCTCGCCCCTGTGCGCCTGCAGCCCATCCCCGGGCTGGACGCCTCCCTCCCCTCAGGACCCACTGCCCGCCCCTCCGCATGGCTTTCCTGTCCTGGCCTCAGGCCAAGGCTCTGGGCCCTGTCGTGCAGTGACAACCTCCAAGACAAAGTAGCTATTCACTGCGGCTTCCCCCACAAGCAACAATGACAGTTTTCAGAAGCAAGACTCACTTCTTACATTGAAAACACGTGGCTCCATAAAACACTTCTTGCCATTTTGACCCTTTTACCGCAGCCCAGGCCCCCGGTCCCTGGCCCCCTGGCCCCCCAGGTCCCTGGCCCCCAGCTCCGGCCATCAGACAAAAAGAAGGCTCTCTGTTCAGTTTTCTTTTTGAAATTGTCTTGGTTTTTCCCTTTAATTGTAGAGACAGATGTTATTTTTAATATCTGCAAATCTCAATATTTTTTAAAATTACACTGAATCAAAATAATTTTATCAAGATTTAAATAAATTTGTGCCTTTAAAAAACAATTAAAGTGTACGTAGATTGTTTCGGAATAAATATATTTAATTTGTTCCTGTGTCGTGTCTCTGCTCTCCTGGTGGCCAAGCCTCGGTCCCTGGAGGGAGCTCGCGGTGCCACGTTGGCACGAGGGCCGTGCTCCGGCACCGGGAGCCTGTGGGGGGCCTTGCTGCTCCCGGGCGGGCTGGGCTCCTGCCGCACCTCGGTCATCCCCGAGGTAGTTGCTTCTGTTGAGTCTGCAGCTTTCATTCACAATTGTGTTTTCTTACAAAAGCCAGCATCGGAAGGGTGGTTTGACATCTGTTAAAACTGCTCAAGCTGTGTTCTGTGACATGTGTAAGGGGCGGAAGAGTCTGTCTTTTAAGATGTGAGCTGGTGGCTCAGGATAGTGTTAACGTGTGTCGAGTTTTAGGTGTGACAGGACTTTGGAGTAGTTTAGTCCGTTTCTGCCGTCTTCCACAGGAGGAGCTGGTAAACCCAGGCAGACGGGCAAGCCTGTGCCAGCAGCAGTGACTGCTCAGGGAGCCTGGCGGGGCGCACCCGGGTGCTGCTTACCTGTTTCTGGAAGGTTACAAATGGAAAATAGCTTTGGGCATAACACCTCTCAGTCCCTGAGTTTGCTGCAGCAGGACCTCACTGTGACATGTGCCGTAATTTACGTCTTCAGCCTGAAAAGTAACTGACCGTGTGCAGGAAAAGCGGGTCCTCGGGGTCCCACGGTGCTGGCCTTTGCTTCTTCCCCAGGTCCCTGAGGATGGGGGCTCGGCTGCCCCCTGCTCACCTTCATCAGTGTGATCCAAGATTGAAACCCGGTGGCAACCGTGAGAGAAAAGGACTGACTCGCTGTTAGTGTTCAGATAATCTTTTCATGTGCATTTTCAGTGCAGCAGCCCGTTCTTAACTCATTTCTGAAGTGTGGTAGACGTTGACAAGCCACCTTGAAGTTGTCTGTGTCTTTTATCTTCCAGGGGCCCAGAGGACACCTGTTTCGAATTTGGTGTTTTTCCTGCCATCCTGAGCTTCCCACTTGACTACCCGTTAAGTCCCCCAAAGATGAGATTTACCTGTGAGATGTTTCATCCCAATAGTAAGTGCCTTTGCGGGAGAGGCCCAGAGATGGTGGTAATGTCTCCACGTGAACAGCACCATGTGGACGTGATTGTGTGGACGTGACTGTGGACGTGACTGTGTGGACGTGGCTGTGGCCGGGAGCTAGCGCTTGGGGCCTCAGCTGTACCCCTGTTGTGCCCCGTGCTCCTTGTCTGGGGCCTGACCCCGTGCCCACTCACCCACTGTGCTCTGCCCCCTGCAGTCTACCCTGATGGCAGAGTCTGCATCTCCATCCTCCACGCCCCAGGCGACGACCCCATGGGCTATGAGAGCAGCGCTGAGAGGTGGAGCCCCGTGCAGAGCGTGGAGAAGATTCTGCTGTCGGTGGTGAGCATGCTGGCAGGTAACGCAGCGCCGCCGTGCCGGGCTCGCCCCTCGTGGGGGCTGCGCCTCCTCCCTCGTGCATCCCTGTCGGCACGATGCCCCTACTCCTTGGTGATGAGCTTGTGCACATGCCTGTCACCTGTCACCTTTCCCTCCTGTGTTCTCGTCGGCGCTTTGACGAGGGCTGCCGTCCTTCCATAGTTAGGCTGGTTAAAGATGGTCTTTTGCACGGGCCGTGTTGTGGACGAGCAGTAGCCGTGTTCTGATCTGTGGGCATTTCCTTTATTCTGCAGGCAATTATCAGGGACCTGCTGTGCCCTAGACACTGCATACAGGGGGTGTGAGCCCACCGTGACATAGACCCCACCTGCTAAGGGAACACTTCAAATCCACCAACCGTCAACCGTTACAGGCCACTCTGCTCAGTCCTGTGGTCACTACACGTGTGGGCTGGCAGGCTAGTTCCCGAGTGGGGACTGGCAGGGATGAATGCAGGATGTTAGGATGATGAGGTAGGGGTGGGGAGAGGGGAAGGGGAAGGCGGTAGAGCCGGCTGGGGCAGGGAGCCCGCCCCATGGGCTGTCAGCTGATGGGAGCTCAGCCTCAAAGACCCTGCTTGTGTCAGGGATATACGAGGAGGGCTGGGAGTGGGGGGCCCGGCTGCAGCACTCGGGCTCACGAGGCAGGTAACTCCCTCCAGTGTCTCTGGCCTGGTGCCTGGGCAGAGGAGCACTGTGAGTGGGGATGGGAATCCGGGGGACAGGACAGCTTGCTGCCCATCACCACCTGCACCCCTGTAGCAGCGGCTCTCACCCCCTTCCCTGCACTCATTCCTCCCCCGTGTGTCCTGGTTCATCCTGGAGCCTCTGCGGGGGGGCCCTTAGCAGGAGCTTGGAGGGGAGCTGGGTGCTGGGAGGGGTGCTGGGAGGGGAGCTGGGTGCTGGGAGGGGAGCTGGGAGGGGTGCTGGGAGGGGGAGGGGAGCTGGGTGCTGGGAGGGGAAGGGAGGGAAGGTGGGTGCTGAGAGGGGAGCTGGAAGAGGGAAGGGAGCTGGGAGGGGGAGCTGGAAGAGGGAGGGGAGCTGGGTGCTGGGAGGGGAGGTGGCCTGCACAGATCCCAGAGGGGAGCTCTCAGGTGGCTGGGCGGGGGGTCGTCCAAGTGTACCCACAGCAAGAGAGGTGACGTGTGGGTGCGTTGGGACACTGGGGAGTTCGGGGCACCGGGATGCGTCTGCCCATCACCTCCCAGCGCTTCTCAAGCGGGACCTCCCCCCCGCAGTGCAGCCGTCTCTGGGAAAGGCCCGCGGGGTTCCTAGGTGACCTGACCTCCGCCCTCCCAGCGCCCTGTCTGCCTCCTTTCAGAACCCAATGATGAGAGTGGGGCTAATGTGGACGCTTCCAAAATGTGGCGTGATGACCGGGAGCAGTTCTACAAGGTCGCCAAGCAGATTGTGCAGAAGTCTCTGGGACTCTGAAGCTCGCGCGCCCAGCGCCTCCCGCGTGTCTGCTCCGTGACACTGGGTGACGGTGGCGCTGCCGACACCGCAGGCCTGCAGAACCCGCATCGCTCTTCCCACCCCCGCCCGACAGGCGTCCCTGATCCGCGCAGGGTCCCGGGGGACTGTCCACGCCGGCACCTCCACCTCCCAGCGGATACGCCTGTGCTCCTGGCACGTAGGCCCCTCCTCCCGTGCTGAGGGGGCTGGACCCGCCGCGCCCCCCGCCCCCGGGGACGGGCGTCTGTGGGGCCCTCTGGCCTGTGCCCACGAGGACGGAACTTGGTTTCAGGGCTCCACATTTTATAGGCAGACGTTTTCATATGACCTCGTCTTCTCCATCTGCTGTGTATTACAAACCGTCACTCTTAGAAATACTTTCAGGAAATAAATGCATTTTAAAAATGTGGATTAATGAAAAGCTGGGCACATAGAAAAGAAGGTGACTGCTGTCACGGAGACCAACGTATTCCCTGATAACATTCATCAGAGGTGACACCGGTGTCCTGGTTGCTCATGTGGGAACAGAACATAACCCTCTGGGAGCTCTGGGCCTCTGGGCACAGAACCCTCTTCACAACGTGCAGATGGAAGGGAGCCCACCCTAGTGCACACGGGGGTGGCAGGGACGGCGCCCGGGCCGCAGTGGGCACGGTGCCCGGTCCCTGTGAGCGGTCACACGCCA
>PVKE010022405.1:0-25597 GCA_004027555.1 Craseonycteris thonglongyai | reverse complement strand
GGGAGGAGAAATTCCCCAAAATACCCCAATTGCTATTTTGAAGCATTAAGTATAATTTCAAATAACTATTGATTTTGTCCAGCTTAGTGCTACACAGTTGCTCAAGCTGATTTTAATCAAGTTAACCACAACATACAGTATGGGGAGAAGTATGTCCCTCCTTATTAATATGAAATGCTACTCAATTTCATAACTCCCCACAGCATTCTTGGTAAACCTAACTTCTTTTGCACCTCTCAACTCATTGCCTATCTAAATTATTATTTACCTATATATTTCAGAAGGATAAATTATGAGAACGGAATTTTTCACGGAAAACTTTTTCAGAACAACATGGAGTTATTTTAAGGTGTGTTTTCAGCAGATAGTAAAAAGGACAAACCAGAAACTTAGCTGATTGGTTTTTATGTTCTAAGAAGTTAAGTCCTGAAGAAAATCATTTTAATATGAAAAGAATGTTGACAGGAATTCTTAGTGATAAAGATTTTACTCAACCCTCCCTTTTGCCATGGATTTAAAGTTAAGCCTATAGTGACATTGAGGTTTGTAACATCAACATCTTTTAAACAAGAACTAAGCCAGGATTACAATTCTTTATGTTTTCCTGGAGGAGGTGGTAAAGAGTTCGCCACAGGCTTACTTATAAAAGAGCAATATGGAGAAAGGAGAGAAAGAGTAACTGATGGGGATAAATCGCTTTAAAAAGAACTAATCAATAATCAATGTTAAAACACTGAGATGTGAAATAAGTTTCTTTTTTAACACCTTTATTAAGGTATAATTCATATATCACACAACTCACCCATATAAAGTGTACAAGCCAATGCTTTTTAGCATATTCACAGTGTTTTTCAACCCTGGTCACAATGTAATTATACTCTGTAATTATCCTCAATAGAAGAAACCCCATATCCATTAGCAGTCACTCCCCATTTTCCACCCTTCCCCTGCCATTCTAAGCAACCACTGGTCTACATTTTGTCTCCACAGATTTGCCTATTCTGGATATTTTGTATGAATGAAATCATAAACTACGTGGCATTTTGTGACTGATTTCCATTACTTAGCATAATTTATTTAAAACTCATTCATGTGCTAACATGTATCAGTACTTAATTGATGGATAATGTTGCGTGTTAACAGGATATCACATTTTATTTGTCATTTCATCAGTGGATGGCAATTTGGGTTTTTGAGCTTTTAACTATTATGAATAACACTCTTTTCAGCATTTATATACAAGTTTTTGTGGGGACATATGTTTTAATTTTTCTTAGGTAGACACTTAGGAATGGAATCACTATGTCATATGGTAATTCTATGTTTAACATTTTAAGGAACTGCCAACTTTTTCCCAAAGGAGGTGCACCATTTTACCAGCAATGTATGAGGGCTACAATTCTTTTTTTTTTTTTTCACATTCAACTTCTTTTATAAATGAACATTCTCAAAAACTAGAAGGAAGAAAGTCAAGAAGAAGGCAGGAAGGAAAGAAGACAGAAAGAAAGGAAGGGAGGAAGGCGGGCAATAAATAAGTCAGCTAATGCTTTCCTGTTTATAGGTTCATTCCAATGACAGATACAATTTTTTGGAGTCAAGTACTACATAAATAAGGGTTAAATTGCATTGACCATTTTTTTCCTACATTATCAGCCATTTTATCAATGAAATCATGATTCTGGATATTTATTATGATAAGTGAAGTGGAAAAATTAAAAAAACAAAATAGTGCATGAATTCATTTGTTTTCACATAGACATGCAAAATAAAGAGTCTGGAAACAAATACATCAAAGTTTTAATTATTACTATCTTCAGAACTAAGATTACACATGAATGTTTTTCCTTCCTCTTTTTGCTTATACATTACTATCTCTGTAGAAACAATAAGCATGTGTAGCTTTTCCATTTTAAAGAGAAAACATGATTTTCCAGCCAGTAGGCCCCATAACACTCATTCTCAGCCTGGCTGAACATTAGAATCACCAGAGGAGATTTTAATAAATATACCAATGTCTTGACACCCTCTTCTTTAGAAATTCATATTCAGTTGATCTGGGATGATTCTAATGTGGGAGCAGAGTAAGAACTACACCCCACTCTCAATTCCTTATATCTTATTTGTTGAGTTTTGCTGGAGGGAAAAAAAAAAGCCTTCCTACAGGCTGATCGCCTCCTGATGTGAGCTTAGTTGAAGCCATTTTATTTATGGTTCGCAAGTGATTATCTTTACTGGGTTACATCTGGCGAGGCTTCCTTGGTATCAGGAGGCTACTTCAAGAAACATGTGAAGAGGTGTCTCAAACTTTCTCCTGGCAGTTTCAGGGGGAGACCAGCAACTTCATGTGGAAATGAAACCATCTGGCACTCAAGGACCTCTGTTCATATAGTAAGGTGCGGATTTTAAGCCACTCTTCAAAAGAAAACTCTCTTTGGCTTAATGGATACTAATATTTAGACGATGATTTGTCATGCACTCCTCTTCATGGAAATGAGAGATGAGCAGAAGCGGTCTGGAGAAAGGAGAGAAAACGTGGATGTAAACATTGAAGGCTTCTATAAAAATATGTATCACTGAATATTATACATCTATTGTCTTCCTTTTTATGTATAATAGGTGGTTGGAGAAAAAGCATATTCATTAGAATGCTTGATTCTGGTATCTACTGTAAAGTAATATAGTTCTTGAATGAAGAACAAAGGAGTTAGCTTCTAGGCTGAATAATGGGGCAATATGACTTAATACGTCTGATACCTTGAAAATTAGGGATACTTGAGGTTTCTGTCCAAAGGGTCTAATACTCCTAAAGGCTTTTAAGTTAAAATATTGGAAGCATACATTTCTTGACAAATCTTACTTTTGGCTCTTCTCTGCTCTCTATATAGAGGGTAAGAAGAAGGGTAAAGGAAATGAGTGTCTTTCTCTGTGACTAGTGGGGAAAGTGCTACTGAATTTAAGCAGTTCTTTTTACAAATGTCAGTTCTTTTTAGAAGAATTATTTTCATCTTATCCACAAATTAGTTTTAATGAATTTCAACTATGTGCAAGGTACATGGTAGTTATGTGGGAAAGCCAATGATAAGTGATATTATTAAAGTCTCCAAGTTCCTGTGATCCAGGAAAAAAAAATACAAATCCTAAAAAAATTATTAAATCATGTAGAATATGAAAAATTGCATGAAAATAATATAAAAGTACAGCTATGTAAGATTTCTAAGAATGGAGACAGCATTTTTTGAATGTAGAAGATGTTTATTGTTTTTCCAGCAGAATCACAAAGCTGAATTTCTCTTCACCATTTAAAAAGTGGCAATAGCTTTCAAATGAATCTGTAATCTTTTCAGATTAAATTGGACAACTTTATTCTTTTCTTTCATTGCACTATCATGAGAATTATTTCTACATGATAAATGTCAGGATTGTCTTGTTTTGGCCTTCTGGCTCTTGCTAAAAATAGCCAAAGTACCTATAAATTTAGGATCTTAATTTGTAATCACATTGGACAATAATATCATGGAAGATACAGGATTCCTCTCCCAGTTAACTTTAAACTTCTTAATGTTAAACATAATAATGATATCTATCATTTATTAAGCTCTTTTACATACCATGAGCTTATCTAAGTGTATTATCTCATTTAATATTCAAAAACATTCTAGGTATATTTCTTCTAATTTCATCTTTATCATAATTCCTGAAAGTTTGATGTGTTTTTCTAAGCTATAGCAATCAATGAAAAAAACTCAAGATAGATAAGTGAGTGTTTCATCTATTGTATTGGTTAGGTTTATTCCCATCCTAATCTTACTCTTTTAAAACTACCTCTTGGTAAGTTTCTGAGTTACACGTTCCATTTCTATTATTATAGTAGTTACCGTTAAATAGTAATATACCTGGTATACTTAGCCTAATAAGTTTTAAGGTGAATCAATAATTCTCTCCATCTCTTGAAATGAGACCTTATTAAGACCTTAAAATGTCTTCCCCATCCCGTCAGCTGTTACTTTTTAGTTTAGTTTAACATACACACAACCACACATACACTTTTATATTTAAACCTAGATTTATCAACACGCTTTTGAGTTTTCTGTTTGTTCAACATTGGCTCTTTTACCAGAGTCTTTCCTCCTATATTTAATTATCTTCTTAATGAGGTATATTATTGGTAATATTTCAATGAGAATATATAAATATAGAGATTTATAATCTGTTTTAGTCTTCATTGTAATTTTTTATTTTAAATATCTCTCTGAAGTTTCACCAGGGTATGTCAAAGTGTGAATTTAAGTTACCCTACTTTTCTCCTTGAGTATAGAGATTCCTGGTTTCTTTCATTTTCATTTGCCTCTCTCCCAATCTCTCATTCTGGAAAGAATATTTATTAAATTTATTAGATATATGCCAGAGAGTCTCATTCCATCCACCATATGTCTTTTTATTTATAATAAATTTATTTACCTTTTATTTATTATTGAGGTGTTTATTTATTAGCACCTTGAAATTTATTTAGCAATGAGTTTATAATTAATTAATAAATTGAAGGATAACACTATATTAGGTACTGTGTTACTTAATTGCATTTATATGAAGGCTGTCTGTAAAGTATCCAGCCATGTAGCCGTTCTTGTTATATTGACAACGGTTGGATTTTTTTCTGACAGCCCTGGCATGGCATTTTTAGGTGAATTTCTCAGATCTGTTTTTAAATTTACAAATTTCCTCTTTAATCTATGTTTTAATATACTGTATAGTTCATATATTGACCTTTTTCTTTCAATTATTATGTTTTCATTTCTAGGATTTCCATGTTATTTTTTAAAATTGTCTCTTCTTTTTTTAGGAGATCCTATTCCTACGATGTTTGTTTTATTTTTCTACTGGTTTTAACATGTGAATTCTCCTATTTTTAAGATTCCTGGCTCTCATGGAATGCTTCAAGTTTTAGACTTTGAACCTATTTTCAGGTTGAATTGTTTTTAAAGGATGTATCATAATTCAGGGTTGTGAAGTCATTATTGTGGCCTGTTTTATGTCTACTTATGCCAGTTCCATGGATCTCTCAACCAGTTTTTACAATAATTTCTTGATTTAAGATTACCAAGCTTAATATGTGAATTCAACCTCCTGCCCTTACATAGTATCAGTTTAGATTTCTCCAAGATGATTAATTTTCAACCATGACCTAGGCCAGGAAGCCCATTTTCTTACCAAATTCCCTGTACAGTGGAAAGAACTTGTCTACTCCCTTCCAGGTTCTCAATTGTACACTGGAAATTCAACAAAAGCTACCCATGCCCCCAGGACCGCTCACTCAACTTGTTTTCCCCTCAACTCTCCACTCTCAGGTTAAGAACTCAGTAACTTAGAATATCCAGGTCCAGTAGCCTCATGGCGCATTTGTCTTTAGATCCTGTGCATTGCTGTGTCTTCCAATGGCCTTGTGTTCATTTCTGGCACCATGTGGTCTGTCTGTCTTTCTTTCTTTCATTTTTCTTTTTTGTTTGTTTTCAAGCTTAGATACGGATATGCATGCTTTTGTCATTCTTATAATTTATTCAGCAGTATTATATATTTGGAGCAAGGGGATGGGGGAGCTAACCAGCCATAATGACCAGAGCCCTCAGTTTCATCTATATGATATCACATAGCTAATTTGACTGCCTCTGTATCTTAAGTTTGCTTAACTTTTCTTTTTCCCCATTAAATAAACACATAAGTTGTCTGAAAATGCAGCCCTGCACACTGTTATCCTGTCTTTATATGTTATAGTTGTCAAAGGTGTTGAACTCCCCAAAGACAAGTGCTATACTACATGCAGACATGAATTAGCATCACTGGAAAAGGAAAATAAAAGAGCAGTATGCATGGTATATCTGAGGATCCTATTTGCAAGGCAAAACATCTTTATTTTTAAGTCAGCAGCTTTCTTTTTTGACAACTCTATTTCATAGATTCAGACTTATAATGTAGCTTTCTTCTTAGTTTGGGGGTGGTTATTGGTATCTTCATATTATTTCTCTGCTTTTTTTACAATAAACAAAAATTTTTGCTTTCACATTTACTTGCTGTGTATGAGTCTCAAGAAACTGGAGGGTCCTTGGGCACTAGCTACAGCCATTAGCTGCAGTTGCTTGACTTAATATTTGGTCAAATGTCACTCTCAAGCCTGAAATAAAATAATGAGAATTTTTGTGTTTGAAAGGAGGAGGGGCAAAATTATGAACTATAAAACCAAAGTGACAGGAAGGTGTAGGAGAAATGTTCAAAACATTGATGTGATTTATGAACATGTGGCAAACAGATGTGGTAGAGCAATAGGGACCCCCATCTCTTTTCATAAATTTGGATCACATTTGTGCCTCCCTCATCATCCCCACCCCCTGCCTCCACCAACCCAGGTTCATAATATGCTTTATTAAAATGCTCTACAGGGCATATGGATGATTAATAATTGTTGATGACAGATATTTGGTTTTGGTAAGCTGCACAGTGAAAGATAAATACAACAGTGCTATTTTAACCTCTGTATATTAAGCTTATTAGAATGAGTCTTCTCTGTAAGATGGTCGGTGTTGAGATTATGTGTGATTTATGGAAATGTCACCAATGACCCTGGCTCTGGAAAATCTCTTAAAATCTCTTTTGTTGTAATCATCACTTGAGTTTCAGTTGTCACTAGGAAAAATCATTTTTGGAAAAATATGCAATCAAGAGAAGCTAAATTACACTTTAAATAAAATAAATATGCATAGCTATCTAGGAATAAAAATACAAAGCAAGACCTGAGATGAATAATAAGAATAGAAATTTACTTATAACCAATTCTAAGTGTGTTGTGTAAGAAATGGATAGAGAAACATTGGCTTTTGATTCTCTTCATAACTTCAACATGTCTGAAAACTTTAGATAAGCCTTTTAATTCTTTCTATCTTTATTAAGAGAGCAAGTATTCTGTATTAGTATCTGTAATATAATTTGAAATAGAATTTTAAGAAAAAAAAATATTAATAAGCACTGCATCTATATGACAAGAAATTCATGTAGTACAAATGTGTTGATAGTGAGGAAAGTATTTTCCTTCCACCCTTCTCAGATTCTCAATTTCACGTATCTAGAAGCAACTGTTATTAGTTAAAAATTATTAAATAAAGTTTCTAATATTACAAACTAATTCTTCAAATAGAAATATTGAAATTTACCACAAAGTGCACTTAAGTAACCTATACTACTCCCACTGAGGTAACAGTCATTTGTAAAGCTGGTGATTATAGAAAAAGCATATAATTCCCACCTCACTCTACTGATATACTGAGGAAATTTTAAAAGAATGAACGAAAAATGCAAAAGAACGAAAACAATCCTATAGGCCTGATGATCACTGACTTGGTGAACTTTGGCTTTGGCTGGGACTTTGATAGGCAGAACTAAAATATCATGCACTCAAAAAACTTGATTTACAATTTCCTAAACCCCTTCATTTCTCCAATTTAAGAGTATGGTTGGCAATTGTCTGGAAGTCACAAAGAGTGATTGCTAGATCTGGGCCTCCTACAGTGTGTTACAGGAGTCAGCATGGGGCAAGTCTATGCCTAAGGAGGGGGTTTAAAGGAGAGAAAGAATCGAGAACCCCCATGCTTTACTTCATGCCCTCATTTTTCATTCAATTATGGTAAATTATAAAAGCAGCAACAAAAATGAAAACACACATGGTAACAATATCCTGACGTGTTTGAGAAATAATACAGAAAATAGACGTAACCACCTCAAAAAAAATTGGAAAACTATTCAGGGGTCTAAATGGAAGTCTGGTATTTTGATTACCTAGACAACTTACCTTCAGCTCTGTTCACATCATCAGCTTCCCTCTAACCTCTATTAGTAATGACTACTAACTCAGTTTTATTCCTGAGAATGCATAAGAAAGCTGCCTTCAAATAAGTAAATAAATAAAGTGCTGTTGCATTTCTTGTGTCTTTAGGGCATTTTGTCCTCAGTCTGGAACTGGGTTAAGACATTTAGACTTGAATAAACTGGAAAGTCTCTTGATTCTTTTCTAAATTTAAGTGCCTTGGTAGTTGACAATTGAAGAATGATTTACAATTCCTGGAGTACTTTGTGGGTTTGGTTTTTAAAACCAATTCTTAATATTCAAGCATTTTGAAAGTTGGAGTTTGAATATTAGGTAGTCATTTCTAAAATGTAGAATTTTTCCAATTTTAAGTAAATGCCCAAACTGATATGTTTTCAAAAATGTAAATTACCACATTCAATTGTCTTGGTAACAAACACTGCAGCAGTAGTTGTTTCTTTTCAAGTTGTAAAATAATTTGATGTTAAAAAGTTAAAAACCAAAGAAAGCATATTTTCCTGTGCAGAGATGCTGCAGTCTCATTCTCTGTAGTGTGGCTCTGCAGTGACACTATAAAGCTCCATGTCTTAGCATCTCAGAGCTCTAGAATATGGGAGGTAGCCACCTCATCTTGAATATCTTTTAATAACACAAGCTAATGTTATATTCATCTAGACTTTCAAAAATAAATTCAAATATCCTGATATCCCATCAATATAATAGTTTTGGATTACCCTAGCAATGGGACTGGCTAAACTCCTGACTACTCTTAGCTAACATGAACTGAATAATGTCCTCATCTTTCTAACTTTCCTGGAACTAGTCAAGAAGCATTGAAGATGTGTGAAAGCTGAAATAGCATTTAATTAATGAGAAGAGGCAACCAGATAACTATGAACTTAAAAACTGTGTTTATATCTCACATGATCTACTCTTATCACCTACAACATTACTAAATAAAACCTCCACTCATTCTTTCATTGATTCTACAGATAATTACTTAGCACCCTCTATGTGTTAAGCATCTTGGTAAGAACTAAATGTGTAAAGATTTAATAACAAACAAACAAATAAAACAAAACAACAGCATAAAGAAAAGTATCCCTGACTTTTAGTAATCCATATTGGGGGGAAGAGAAATACATCTAGCTGCCTGATAAAAACCCTGCACAATGTAACTGCTTTAAGAGAGGCATGTTCACAATTCTATAGGAATACAGAGAAAGGAAGAACCTACTCCCTCTAGAGAAGCTAGAAAGAAGTCACATAGTCTCTGATGGTGGCATTTTCCAGGTGTGAGAATAAGATGATTATAGTAGGTGGTACGAGCAAGAATATGGACTGTGAAGGGGATATCTGGGAACAGATATTGTTAAGAATGCGTGGGACCACAATCCAGAGTAACTTCTACTTCATGTCAGTAAGTTTGCTTATGAAGAGTCATTTAAAGTTCACAGACAGGACTTACATGATCATATTTGGGTTTATACAAACCTCCCAAACTATTAAAAAAATTATTATAATTCTGAGGAACAAGACTCTAGTGAGGCAACTAAAAAGATGAAAACAGGAACCAAGAAAATTGCAGTGGAAATGAAGAAAAAGGGGATGAAGAGAAAGGGGATGGAAATTAAGTTTCTCAACCCCAAGATGTGACTGTATATGTTCATTCCTACTTTCACCTGTGTGCCTTTACCAGCAAACTTTCCCTCTAAACTGCTCCCACCTTCAGCAAATGTCCTATTTCCCTCCTTAAAAATTATGATATATTTTAGACATACAGAGGGTGTAAGGACTAATGTAATAAACACCTGTGAACACACTACCCTGTTTAGGAAATAAAACATTAATACCAATGAATGCTTCTGTGTGGCCCTTCATTTCTTGATTTTTATTGTTTAATAGTGTCCTATTGTTTAAACATACCAAGATTTATTTACCTATCTGTTGTAAATAAATATTTAGGTTGTTTCCATTTTTTCCCCTGGCTGTTATAAGCAATACTCCTATTAAAATTACTGTACATGTCACTTTATATATATATATAAATAGATATAGATATAGATATGAGTTTTTTTTACGTATTAACATAGAATTCCTGTCATAGTGTGCAGTTTCAACTTTATTAAATGTCTACATACTGTTCTCCAAAGTGATTATACCCATTACATTCTCACCAGCAAATTAAAAAAATTAAATTAAATTGCAATTTAGAAGTAAATAAATAAAAACTCTTGGTGTTTCATAACTTTACTAATACTCAATATTTTCACACTTTTAAATTGTTGCCAGATTGTATGAGGCTTTTTAAACCATTGAGGGTTCTTTGGCTTTTTCTCTGAGTGAGAATGAAAGCCACTGGAGGATTTTGAGAAGGATGAAATGATCTGACTAAGCAAATTATAGCCACTGGGTTGAGAATAGACTAAGAGGAACAGAACTAGGTAAGCCAACTAAGTGGCTGTTGCAAAAAGCTATTCAAAATATGATGGAGGATTAAACCAGAGTGTTAGCTGTGGAGTAGTGAGAACTAAAAATATATCTGGACTAGATGTGTTTAGAAGGTGCTGACATTTTGCCAGTGAAGACAATAGATTTGCTTTGGGGTCGAAGGCAGGATGTGTAAGAGACCCCAAGGTACTGATATGAGCAACTATAAGAATTCAGTTGTTGTTTAGTAGGAGGAGGAGGAATGCAGGAGCAGGAGGTTTGGAGGAAAGATCATTAGTCAGCTTGGATTTATGGTGCAGAAGACTATTACATATCCAATCAAAGATAGCTCAGTCTAGAATTAATATGATAGTTTAGAATAGAATATAAAATTTGGAGTCTTTATTATGTAGATGATATTTAAAACCCTGAGACTAGAAGAGGTCACCGAAAGAGTAGTATAGTCAGAGAAGAAAAAGTCCATTCACTGAGCCCCATATGCAGTGGGAGATTAAAAGAAACTAGTAAAGGAAATGGAAACAGAGGAGAAAAACCAAGACAGTGGCTTTGCCAGAAGTCAAGTAAAATGTGTCCTGGGCTGCCAAGAGTAAGTAATTTGACAATGACATTTGATCATCAGCTTTAGCAATGTGAAAGTCATTGCTGATTTCTCAACAGCAGTTTCGGTGCAGTGGTATGGATAAAAGCCCAACTAGAGCATTTTAAGAAAGGACAGAGGAGAGAAATTTTTTTGTATGGTTTATACTGTAAAAGGGAGTTGGGAAACAGAGCTGCAGCTGGATGGTAGATTGGAGGCAAAATAGGTTTTGGGGTTTTTTTGTTTGTTTGTTTTGTTTTTGTTTTTGTTTTTTAAGTACTGGAAAAAGTGTTCTTATGCAAATAATCCAAAAAAGAAGTAAAAAAAAAACCAATGATGATGCAATAGAGAGAAGAGATACATTCTGGAGTGTTGTCCTTGGGCATTTGAGAGGGGATGGGACTAGAAGATAAGTAAAGGAAGTATGAACAGTTCATTAGTTGTGGCCAAAGGGAAGGCAAAGTAAATGAGCATAGATGTGAGTTAGAAGAAAGAATTGGTTCAGAGGGTATCTCAGTGAAATTGAGAATGTAAAAGAATGGTGGTATTTTAATAAAGAGGATGAGGTATAGAATAAAAATCTAGGAGAAAGAGACTAGGAATTATTCTTTCTGGTTTTTTATCTGTCTTGAATTATTTCACTAAACTGGTCTCCTAGTTTCTGTCATTGCCCCAGATTGATTCTCTTTAAATAAGGTCATGTCACCCTGCTCAAAATCTCCCAATAGCTGTACATTACTCACAGTAAAATTCAAAGTCCCTCCTCTCTCCTACAAGGCTCGATACTATTTGTTCCCATATTGTCTCTCCAAACTCATCTACAACTGCCGTTCCCCTCATTCACATCATCAAGGCAGGAAATTGTGTCTATTTTGTTCACTACTGTATCCTCAGCACTTAGAACAGAGCCTTGCACATAATAGATACTCCCAAGATTTGTTCACTAAATGAAGTGGCAGCATTTTACTGGTTATTCAAGAAGAGCATAAGCAAAGTCATTCAAATTACATAGTCTTTTTTTAAATATGTTGGGTTTGTTGCCCTTTTTGTTATTAAGTGAGGCAGTCTGGAATCAGACAGGTGTTATACTTATTTACATGCCATTAAAATTAGCACTGTATCTTTCTCTCAAAAAATTTAAGATATAGTAGTTCAGGATAAATTTTGTGCTGCAGGTTGAGCTACATAAAGTTTATACTTTATACACATTTATGCTCAAGCGTGGGCTAACATAGCCTAACAGTCAATGTAACAAACAGTCAAAGTGGATAAAACTCTATAAAATCTGTTGTTAGGGATGTTGTTAATTACTTTTTTCATAATGCCCCCATTATGAGACTAACAGGATAAAAATTTTCATCGTCCTAGACTGAGGAATAGTGCTTCTTTTATCATTATTTTAGAAATATTTCAAATAATGTTACGGCTTCTGTTCCTTTCTTTTCTTTGGCTGTTAGGAACCTCAGAATCAATGTCTTCCTGTTTCTGTTGAGTGCTCATGGGTGGTGGGTTCATGTCTGCTCCTTTCATTATTACAAATAAAAATAAGTAAGTATACAAGAAGTATATCATGTGGGACTCAGTGACCCAATTCTGTGTACCTGGTATTTTAAAAAAAAGAAAAGCAATGTCAACACAAAAAAAGGTGTACCTCTGCAGGAAGTACGCACAACTTCTAAAATGCATTCTGAGTGTTCACCCCACTTCCTTCTCCATCCTATTTATCCCATTGTATTATTTTCTTAAAATCAATTTGATCTCCCTATTTAATTTAATTCTAATTTTGTTTTACTATATTACATTTAGTGTGTTTTCAATAAAAAAAAAATGAAATTATTTTCAAATAGTTTAGTGAAGTTCTGGGGATTTGCAAATGCTCTTCCACTACATATATATTCTCTGTGAAGTTTTTATTTGGTTCGGTTTGAATTTGCAAATAAGATTCCCTGAGCATTAGGCAAGCTTTATTATTTTTAGATAACCTAAATACATTTCTAATTGGAAACCCACTTAAACTAGGGAAGATCAGGTGACAGAAGAAATTGTTGCCAAACTATCATTTGTCTTAACATATAAGAACATTTCCCTTCATGCCTGGTTATTAATATGGACTATTTCCTCCACTTGATGTATGGTTCAGTGATCCAATTCTGTGTACCTGATGTTTGAAGAAGAAAAAAAAAATAATAAAAAGAAAGTGATGTACCTAGCTTATAGGAAACAAGCATAACTTCTAAAATGCATTCTGAATGATAACTTCACTTCTTGCCTCATGTTATTTATTTTACCATCCTATTTTTTTAAAACCAATTTAACCCTCCCATTTAAATTTAATTTCATTTGGCCATATTACCCCAGAGGTTCTCCACAAATCAGAAAGAATATTATTAATATTTCTAGGTTTCAGTTTCGGCAGAAGAATGGGTGAATCTGATAGAGCAGCCATATTCCCTTGTCTACACCAAGATGCCGCTTCACAGTGATGGATTTTTCTCATTCCCCTCGTGGCATTTAGGTTGACATTGGAGAATGACTGACTCCTAAAAATTCATCTCTTAATCTTTCGAAGGCTTTGGTGTAGTGGAAGCATCAAACTTGATCAGACTTCACATAGTTTATAAAAATAACTGAAAGCTTTTATCCTTCCTAAAACCAGAAAACAAAACATCACTACAACACTTTAAACCACAGTGGACATATCCTGTAGTTTGGTGTCTGGGAGCTACAAATTATCTAAGTTTCTTCCAATCTTTCTCTTTTCATGAAAATTGGTGATTTTAATAGTCAATAAAAGTAATTTTGCTCAGAGGACTGCTTGCTTCTTTTATTGTTATGCTGGAATGATCCATTGGAGACACCCTGATTAGATCCAGCAGTAACGACTCCAACCCCATAAGAGGGTTTGATTTTTGAATGATCTGTTAAGGTTGGTGGAAAAGAAAATGAACTGGGCTCTAACTTTAGGATGTAGCAGAGTACCTACAGAACTCTAGACAGGTGCACAACATAAACCTTAGGCCACACTTGGTGTTATTAACCTTGTGAGCATATTGTTCTTCCTAGAACCACCAGAAGGTCTATGTAGATAATTTCAAAGTATCATTTCTAGAGATCACTAGGTGTGGAATCAAATGTATTTTAAATGGGATTTTTAGATGCGCTGAGACACAAGAAGTTAAGTACCAGTGAATTGCAGTTCTGAAGGATTCACGTTGCCCAGACTCAGATGTTCCCCTGATTTTCTCCCTACCCCTCAGCCGCCACCAATTCACTCAGCTAGTTAGCACTTTGGGAACTAGAATCTGTCCCATTTTAAGTTCTGTGTTTCTCAAGATGCTGCCACATTGAAATGGATGGTGGGTGCTTATCAGACAGATTAAATTTATTTGAAAGAGTGATAGTAACGAAATTAGAATCACAGAAGAGAAAAAGAAAAAGCCTCAAAAAAAAACCCAAAAACACCAAAAAACAAACAAACAAAAAAAACCCCTGATATATTAAATTGTCACCCTGGGTATCTTAATGAAATGTGTGTTGGAATGGGGAAATGCCAGATATAAGAACAACAACAACAACAAAGGGGTGGGTGGGGCTAGAACAAAAGCAACAAGAGAGAACAAGAACCCCAAAGAGGGTAGGATAATTGCATTCTTATCTTCTTTTAGAGTCCAAAAGCAGATCTTGTTAGAGGTGGCAAGCACCTGTTCATCGATGTCCCATGTCACCACATGCTTTTCTTTCCCACCCCAAAAGCTATCAAGGTCAGCAAACAAGCCTAAGAACACCGGCCCCTAGTTTTCCCTGCAACTCCTTTTTTTTAAACTTGAATGATTTTTTAGAAGATTAATTTTATTGTTTGAGAGGTGAGAGACAGAGAGAAGGGAGGGCCCAGAGCAGTCTCCATAGTTGTGTATCTTTCATTGTGACATAGTTTCATTCCACTCAGGTGGATGTGGGGCCGTGCAGAGCAGGAAGTGAACTGAGAGCCTCCTCATAGGAGGCGAGAGCCTTCACTGCCATCCCAGTGGGTACCAGTTGTGCCGCAGTTCAGCATATGGGTCTGCATGGGCCAGAGCCAGGATTTGATCTCATGGTTGCAACACAGGTGCTCAACCTGTTGAGTTATTCCTGTATCCCATCCCTGTAATTTCTTATTCTGAACCATTTTTTTTTGTATTTTTACCAAAAAAAGATAAATCTTATCAGTGTTATGCCACTAGACTTGAAAATGTAGTTTGGGGAGAGTTTTTTCAGTAAATCAATATATGAATAATATTCATCTTTCATTTCACCAAGATTCTTTTTAGGAGCAAGGAATTGCCAATAATATTCTCCATAATTTGAGGACTAAAACTCAATTCAGGAGAACTTTAACAGTAAATATGTTTGTCAAAAGAATTAGTGTCTGTCCTCAGGAAAAAACATATATTAATCAAGCATCAAGGCTATAATTATAACAAAATTACAAATATTGCATTTACATGTCTCAGATACCACTCTCAGAATTTTACATGTATTAATTAATTCATTCCTCACAACAATTTTATAGAACAGGTACTGTTGCTAGTCCTAACATAGTGATAAAGAAACTGTGACAGGTCCAATATCCCAAACCTATCATTGAAATACCCAGGACTCCTAATCAGGGAGTCTGGCTCTAGAGAATGTACTTCACTACTCTGTTATATTCAAATAAATATTTATTGGATGAATAAATAGGTAAGTTAAAGTGTGAAAGGATGGTTAAATTCAGTAGTTTATATATATATATGTATATATATATATATAATTTTTTAAAATTATTTGATTGTTTTGAGAGGTGAGAGAGAGAAAGGGGAGGGCCCAGAGCAGTCTCCATAGTTGTACATTATTAATTGTGACATAGTTTCATTCCACACAAGTGCATGTGGGGCCACACGGGGCAGGAACCAAACTGAGGGCCTCCTGCATGGGAGATAAGAACCTGTGCGGCATGCCGTCCTGGCGGTTACCAGTTGTGCTGCAGTTCAGCATATGGGTTTGCACAGGCTGGGGCCAGGACTCGATACCCCCAGACCTTGTGGTTGTAAGGCAAGCGCTAAACCTGCTCAGCTATCCTGACACCCCCTAGATATGTTTCCTGATTATGTATTTTGTTAAACTAGTAGCATCTGTGTATGGGAGTTTTTATTAATGTCTAGAGATCCAGAAAACACAAAAATACCTCTAAACCTGTGTGAGTGATTGTGTATATGTATGTGTATGTGTGGTTAATATTGGAAAGTTTACACATGAATTTTTTAGGTAATTTGATTTTCATAAGTTAACAATATCTTTTAAAGACTATTCTAGTAAATTGGGACTAAAATTGAGCCTAGCAACCATACAATAACTTAGAAGAAAACCTGGGTCTAATAATTTAAGAAACTCCAAAAAGTAAACATAGAATGTGAATTAAAAACAATTTTTTTCTTTTATTTTGGTAACTGGTTGCTAATTTTTAGAAATAAAACTCAGTATTTCTTTGTTTCTTATCTTTCTTAGGTCCACACAGAGAGAAGCAAAATGATATATATGCCAGAAAAGTACTGAGTTAAGAGTTATATATGATGCTGGTAAATTTGTGCTTTGTTAAATTTCATCTGTGTAAAGAGCTGCTCCACTAGATTTTATAAACCATCTACAGAAGAAATCTGAGACAGTGTATGGCACTGGGTCCACAAGTTTCTTTGGCCTCTATAAGGCAACCCTCTCACGTGACAGGTGTTTTTCACCAATAAAAGTGATGGATTTGATATTTTGAAAGGCTAAGAAATCAATTTGGCTCCTTTGTTTCTAGTTAATAGTGCTTTCCAAGTTGAGAGTGAGGTGAAATATATATATATAGTGTGTGTGTGTGTGTGTGTGTGTGTGTGTGTGTGTGTGTGTGTTTACTTACAACTCATTGTCAATGTAGAACAGGATTATACCCTTGTGGAGAAGCACAAATTCAATTTGATAGTATGCTATGTTAAGTTGCAGTTCATTTCCCAGGATTGTGAACTTGCTAGGGTGTATATCCTGGGACACTAAACCCTTGCATTGCTGTTAAGCACCATCTTTTTAGTTTTTTCCTGGTGCAGTAATTGTCTTAGGACCTAGGAACATGATCTATCCCCTTAGATTTGACCCTTGCTCCAAACTTTCTAGAATATGACATCAGACTGTTTTCTTTTCAGGGTCGTGTCATCTATAAATTTGTTGAGCCTGCCTTTTCCAAGTTATAGAGAAATCCAAGGGCTGTCCAAAATAAATTCAGCCATTGTCAGTATAAGAACAGGCACGTGGCTGGATACTTTCCAGTCAGCCCCTGTATATTAAATAAGAACAAGCTAAGGCCAGAATCTTATAGTTAGTTTTCTGGCAATAGCAAGCGAAAGCTACAACCTGTAAAGAAATCGATAAGCTAAACAACCAATTTTTGACTGATCTAATCATTTTAAATATGGTGAATTTTTTTTTTTATTGTTTTGACAGAGAGAGAGAGAGAGAGAGAGAGAGAGAGAGAGAGAGAGAGAGAGAACTGAACTGAGGGAACTCCCCAGTTCAGCACATGGGTCCATACGGGCCGGGGCCAGGATTCAATCCTCAGTCCCCAGGGCTGCAAAGTGAGCGCTTAACCCACTGAGCCATCCCGGCTTCCCCTAAATGTGGTGAATATTTTTAATGTCAGAGAGAAGATTAGTAAATTTTATAAAGGACATATTAAAGACAACTGAAGGAATTAACATATGTTATACTGAAGTGAGATAAAAGCCTAGTAGTTTGAAAGAAAATAAAACTTCAAATTGAACATTAATACTCATACATCTAAAAGAAATATTAAATAATTTTTGCAAATTATTACAACTTTTGTGGGATATATATGAGTTTAACAAAGAGCAGGCACTCAGTAAACATTAGTTGACTGAGTAAATACAATAAAACGAAAGCTATTCTCCTTGAAATCAGTCATTAGTAAACTGAAATAGCCACTCTTTAAAATGTGCCCAGGGGAAGCCGGGATGGCTCAGTGGGTTAAGCACTCAGTGCTCACTTTGCAGCGCCGGGGACTGAGGATCGAATCCCGGCCCCGGCCCATGCGGAACCATGTGCTGGACTGGGAGCTCCCCCAGTTCAGTTCTCTCTCTCTCTCTCTCTCTCTCTCTCTCTCTGTGTCAAAAATAAAAATATTAAAATGTGCCCAGATGGTTGCATTTTTTGCATGATGTTTTACTTAAGAACTATTCTTATTAGGTCATACACAATCTTTTAGTGGCTTTATGCTTCCTTTTCAATTACTTCACCTGGATTCTAAGGCATTCTACAATTTGACTTCAACCTACCTGTCAGCCTCCATGCCCACTAACATACTTCTTCCTTTATGATTAAGACAGTTTCTCACTGTCCTGCAAACAGACCACATACTTATTCTCATTGTTTGGTTCAAGTTCTCCAGACCTAATAAGCTCCCACTTTCCTAAAAACTCAACCAAATTTTGGCCATTCTTCAAAGCCCATCTCAAATCTTACCCTCTTCAAAGCAAGTTTTCATTACAGCACCAGTCTTTATGTGTCTCTCTCTTCTCTGAAATCATTCAGTTATTTATTCAGTGAATATTTTATGCTACGTGTTCAGCATTACACCTCATGCATAAAAGACACTTTCCTTGTTTTGTAGTCAAACTGTCTGGATTTGAGTTTTTACTGTGGGATATACTAGCTCTTTCACATTAGACCATTTGTCAACCTCCTTCTGCCTCTATTTCCTCAATTTTAAAATGGGGGTAATAATAACACCTACCTCACTGGATGCTTGTTATTATTAAATGAGACAATTCCTTAAAATTTAAGGTCAGTGTATTATTTAGCAAAATGTTTAATAGATAATTGTTCTTCTTGTTTTGTTAAATGAGACAGAACAGTAAGGAGTCAGTGGCAACTGAGAGTAAGAGAGTGGGGTACAGGGTGCTGTGAAAGCACAGGAGAGACACGTAATCTAGCCTTAGAGATCAGGACTGGCTTCCTGGAGGAAGTGATTTTTAAGCCCAGGCTTAAAGGATGAGTAAAATACCTACAGCATTCAATTCTCTGTACTCCTCTTCAGTTTCATTCTCAACTTTGCATATGAAAGCACTCTTTCAGAAGTTTCCAAGGAATGTTTCTCATAACATTGTATTTTGTAAGCCCAATCCTTGTCCGTAGCACTGCACACACAATTTCTCCTCACCCGCCCCCCAACAAACCCACCCCATACCCACCCAGCACTCCTGGAAAATTTTAAATACAAGATAGGTGCTTTCACCATAGATTTACAAATTAGCAATGTAAACAAAATACAGAAATAAAATGTAACATATCAACTCAGTAATTTTACATTGAAACTGAAATTTCTCTGACGACTAAAACCCAATCGCATCAAATGACTGAAGGTCAAAGTCTCTTCCTGGATCATTTTCTTTTCACGAGGGTCTCAGTGATAGTAGCTATTTCCAGGCTTCTCAGTGCCCACAGGCAACCCTGCTATACAGAGTGTGCCCACCACTATGAAATGTTCAGCTACCCAAGTTATTTTATAATCTGTCCTTATCACCTACTGAGGGAAAACGAATCTGCATTCCCATGTCATTGGCTTGTACCATCTTGATTTTCCCCCCTCCCTTCTTCCTCATCATATTATTGCATATACTTTATTGCTGCTATTGATTGGTGTATCTCAATCTGTCTCCAACCCGACCTGTTTCTTTCTCTTACTCAGATGGATTATAAGCTACTTGAGGACAAGGATCATAAAAGGGCTACTGCATCCAACCCTGTGGGCTGGGTGTGCACTTCTTAGTTTCAGTGGGCACTGTCCTCACAGTACACAATGTGGGTGTCCACCGAAAACTGAGCAATGTGGCAGCCCTGGGGCTCCATATAAGAATTCTTTTGTATGTGGATATCTAGTGTGTCTAAGGCAGTCGAGTACTAAATATTGGATGTTTCATTGTTTAAAGGGAAAAGCTCATGTTTTATGTTTCTATAATCAACAAACATTTAAAACTTTCCATATACTTCATTTCTAGTATTTGAGTATTTCTTTTCTAATAATCAAGAATCCATTTAAAATAATCAGAATAAATGTTAGCCCAGTATTAAAACACTTAAATAAATCTACGTGTTCAGGAGCTAACTATTTATGTAAACATATAAATTTTGTTGTTATTTAATAAATGTATTTGTCTGCCTATGTAATAAACCCATTAGGTTAAATAAGATTTGTATGTTATGAGCACAACTTTATTAGATTTTTATTTTTATTTGTAACACCTAACAAAATATTCTTTGGGTATTTATAAAACAGTGACTAAGACAAAACCACCTCTAAATATATCTCATTTTAAAATAACTGGTATGTCTTGGACTAACACCAAACTGGATAATTCTGGGAATAATAGCTACATGGGAAAATGTAATACTGCATAATAGTTTCTTTATTTTGGCTGATTTTATGATACACAATATTTTCTCCAAAACTGACTAAAAGCAGCTTTTTCTCTGAGTTTCAAAGAGGAAGCAGAATGTAATAATCATATACAATTGAGAAATTAAACATTTTTAATAAGTGAACTCAGAGTTCAGAGATCCACATTATAAAAGATGCTCACTATCAATTATTAAAAAAAACCAAAAAGCTATTGCTGTAATAATTGCACATTTGTAATCAATTGAAATGCACAAGTGCTTTTAGGTTAACTGTTTGAACTCCTTTGATTTGTGGGACAGATAAGGGTAAATGATGAACTAATTAATTTATGTACAGTTTCTTGTCAAGTTAATGAATATGGTAAGTAGTCGGCTATTTCAGGCTACCATAAGTTTATCAAGCACTTTAAACCCTTTGTTTAAATCTGAGGGCCTGTCATTGGTACTTGAGGAATGTTTTAATTTCCTCAACTGCCTTGACACTAGTGTCCCAAGTCAGAGCCTCTTTGATTGTCCATCTTGCTATAAGCCTTGGTTCTTGTTTATGTCCCCTTACCTTGACTATTTGCAAGACTTTCCCTTATCTTAAGTCAGGGGTGTCAAACTGGCGGCCCCCTAGGTAAATTTTTGTGGCCCATGATGCTCTGAAAGAAAATGAAAATAGAAAAAAATTGTTATGAAGAAAATAGCGCTTAGGGGAGATCCAGGCAATACCATACACACAATTTCCTCGTTAATCCTTTAACTATTGAATATAAGTATATATGTGGCCCAGTGCCTTTCCTGGGGGCCTGTGGGCGTGTATAAATGTGCTGACTCAGTTCCGGCGATGTTTGTAATCTTGCCTGTTGCATTCCAAATGGCCCATGTTTTAATTGAGTTTGACACCCCTGGGTTAAGTGATGCTTCCTAGCAGTGAATTTTAAGTGTCTTATTTTGATCAAGAGATCACTTTGTTATTTCCAGTGCTGCTTCACCCAGACTGACTGCTGAGTGTGTATGTGTGCACATACACATGTAATTTTGTTTGTGTGTTTGTGATTGTTGTCATGAATTGTAGAGAAAAGAATAGAGCTGAGATGTATCATTTCCTTCTTGCATGTACTTGCTGTAAGGTACTTCTTTATTTTTTTTAAATGTCACAATATATGAACTGAGTATACTTGGCAAATTAAAGCAAATGAGACAGAGAGGCCACATAAGCTATTCAGGATTACATATAGAAAAAGATAGAGCTACAATTTTGTTCACAGAACTTTATACCCCTTTTCCAAAGAGTGTTTCTCAAAGTCCTCTACTTACAGAGGAAGCTCCTCAGGCACTTGTTTAAAATGCACACATTCCCTGCCTCATGGAAACCTAGCAATAGGTCCCAGAAATACTGCCCTAGCATGTCCAAAAAGTTTGAGAAATAATAGACTTTAGATGATCAAGAAATACTAGAATAAAGAATCTGAAAACCCAAATGACTTTTCCACTTGAAGCATAGTTTTATGGAAAGTGTCAGGCACCTGAAAATAAGATTTTATAGTGACAAATGTCTTTCAGGGATGATTATGGCTTTATGCAAAGTCAATGCCAATAAATCTTTTCTACAAAGCTCAAGTCTCAGTCCAGGCTGGCAGTAAATCACTTTCTCTGGCACCACAGTTCCAAAAGGAAAGCCAGTGAGGACAATATTATGAATGTTGCTTTCCTGGCACTAGCTACCTAAAGTTTAGTTGCATTGGCATAACTTTTCTCTCATGACCTGTTTTTAAATTAAGAATACAAAAATATAGTCATTTATCTTTGTAGAAAATTATAAAGACAGGAAATGGGGAAATAAACCAGCATCTAATACATTCAAAAGGAAATAGACATTTTATGCGTTAAATGAGCAGGATTTTTTTTTGTTTTTTTTTTGATGAATAACATTAAGCTACATCATGTTAACATTCAGTGAGCCACTGAACAAAAAGAATGTTAATTTACAAAGAGGATCTTATTTATCTGCTAGTTAGTACTAATGTAGGTTATTGTTAAGAATTTCTCAAGTGATTTTTTTCTCAAAGGAAGATGATGAATTTCTCATTTTCTCACAATTGCACCTTACATCTTGTTTTAAATAAGCCTACTATTTTTTTTAAAGCATATTATTTCTGGAATCTCAACGTATGTTAAGTTCCGGGGATAAATTCACCATTAAGGAAAGAGTGCTTCTGCAAAGCTATTTAAAAAAAAAAAAGTCAAGTGTGACCACAGCTGGCAGCAAAGAAGAACATCAGAATACCATGTATTAGCTGACCAGGAAAGCAGCTAATATCAACAAGACATGAAGGAAGAAAGGAAGATGGTGACATAAAGAAAAGAATAGGGTTGACTTCAAATATAACTAATTTGGAAAGGAGAGGAAAGACTGATTCAGCCCATCTGCAAAAACAAACAAACACACATGAAATGTGCATAATTATATCAGGTCTTGAAGTGTCAGGCACACAAACCCAGGAGGTAAACCGATTTGCCATAGAGGCAGAGACAATGAATGAGTCGAAGATGAAAGCCTGAGTCAAGCCCGTCAGCCTCTCCTCATTCACTGGCCATGTTGAATATTGCTAATCATCACAGCTCTTTATTCTCTTTCTGGGGTAGCTTTCTATATTTCTGTGGATTGATTACTGCTTATCAGAGACACTCTGGGGAAACAGGAAAAAAGAAACTCCTGTAGCTCATATTTTGTAAATAGGAAAACTTTTTATAGTAAGATTCCATTTAAAGAATTCACTTATAGCCCCCACTATCACCAGGGCAGAACAGTGAGTTTCGA
Source organism: Craseonycteris thonglongyai (assembly GCA_004027555.1). Lineage (NCBI taxonomy): Eukaryota > Metazoa > Chordata > Mammalia > Chiroptera > Craseonycteridae > Craseonycteris > Craseonycteris thonglongyai. Next base: position 2,449 of record PVKE010022405.1, on the reverse strand, counting down.
CATTCCCATGACAACCAGTCTGCCCTTTTGCGATTTTGTTTGACCTTCAGCACCAGTAATGATGCTCTTTTTAACACAATTTTCTCTGAAGAAGATGCAAGAGAAGTGAGCCATCATGAGCTCTTTCGTAGGACCTGATGCTGTGGGAATGATGGTCTCTGGCTCTGCTGGCCAAAGTCAAAACTTAAGACAGGAACCCAATGGCTCAAGCAGGAAACCACACTTTTTGAAGGACCAGCCACTAATTCTTCATCCAGATTTGCTCTCGGCACCACACGATCCCCTTTCTGGTCTTTTTTGTGAACCGAACAACCCAGAAGAGTCTGATCTTTTCTACAGGAAATCACTGCTGGCATTTTCTTCAAGGCTAATTGGCAATTGATTAATCTTCCATTCAGGCCATTGATCTCCATCACTAAGAAGTGTCCTGCTGGAGGACTGTGACCACATTAATATCTTAATATATAGACCTGCTACCTAGTCACTAGATTTGCCTTCTTGAAAAATATATTTTGTAATTTTTACACACTAAATTGTGATGTATGAATCTAAGCCAAACTAACCAAAGGTCTCTAATCAATTAAATCCATCATTTGCAATGACCCACACTTTCGGATTTCTAAAAAATTTTACTCAATCACCTGATTTTCAAAAACTGAAGTGATTTAATATATATCATTGACACAGTTTGCAGCTAACTCAACCATATTTTAAGCATTGATTTTTATGACTATCCATTCTAATAATTCAGTACTGTTGCCCTTTTGCTATGTCAATTCTTAAATTGGAACCAGTCATAATAAATTATGTTAAATATTATTTAAGATTGAGCAATTACAATATTTGTTTCTATTTAGTATAAAACTTAAATAAAATATGCTTATAAAAGTTAAGAGATAAAGAGAAATTTGAAATGTTAATATATTCATAAAAATCAATTATTACCATATTTCAAAAAGATATAAATATCTGAAATATATTTACTGCCTTTAATCAGGGCCTTCAGGGTCAAACTTATATCACTAGCTATGCTGAGTTCTAGCAATGTGTCCCCAGGCCTTTTTAAATCCTCAATTTTTCTCATCTGGAAAATAAGAGGAAAAACGAGTACCATCTCCTAGAGTTTGTGGAGACTAGATAACATCTGTAAGAAGTTAGCACAGTGCTCAATACATAACGATAACAATAATTTGAAGTTATTGCACATTATGTTGATAGTTTTATTTTTCAAAGTAGATAATCTTAAAAAATTGTGCTATTGGAACTTGGGAAAATTTAAATTATTAATTAAGAGTAAAATCTTTTCTTTGAGTTAATTTGAGTTAAGGAATATTATACCCTGGAAACCAAGAGACAATCAAGATAAGTTTGAGGAGGAATGATTAAACTACGTACTTAAGATAGCAGAATCAAAATTTAAACTTTTCTTTCCCTAAGTAAACTCTTTTTCTTTCTTTCTTTTTTTTTCTTTGTATTTCATACATGCTATGTCCATGGTTTTTCCCATTTCAGTCTATAGTAAATTTATCTTTTCAGGTGTCCAAATTAAAATCAATTTATCCTGGATTCCTCTTTTTTTTTTTTTCTTTCTTTGTTTCACATGCTACTTTCAATCCATCTAAAAACCCTGATTGGCTCTCCCTTCAAAATATTTGACTATCTTCACATCCTCTGGTATTCCACTCTGGTTTAACCTGAAACATAAAAATAGATCAAATCTCATTTTGATTTGTATGCCTGTAAACAGAAATAAGTTTAAAATTATCCACTACTACTTTTTCTAGTTTTCATTCTATGGTTTGAGCATAATCTTCAAATAAAAATTATTTGTAAGTATCTTAAAATAAGAAACTCAAAATAAAGAAAACTAAGTATTTTGTGGCATAGTCTCTGCTCTTCATAAATAATGCTGTTAAAATATATCTCAAAACTTTTCTCTGATAAATCACAGTGTAAAATGAGGTAATTGCAGACCTCTAAATTATCATTTCATAACCAGAATTTAATTTGTCACTACAAGTTGTGCTGCATTAAACTAATGCTTCTTCCATCATTCACTGTGGATAACACTGTTTTCTCAGCATCATTTGTTTATCTTGTTTCATTGCTTGTTTTTCTTCTGTTGGGGGATTATTGGGACCATGAGTATGAAGAGCCAAATGGAAGAAAGAAAACATGTGGCCTTTGGTTTTTCACACTGATCTCTGCTAACTCATGTTTTCATGAGCACCAGATTCACCAAGTTTTCAAAGATGAATAGCAAGTATTTGATGATGCAGGATTTTTGGATTTAATTTTCACTTTGAGACACATGGATACTATTCCCTGAAAAAAAAAAAAAATGTGGGCATACTGGAGATGTTTGAGCACTCTTTCTCCAGAAGCTACCAACTGCCCCAACTACACATGAGGCTCTGGTGGCTCTGAGGACTGTCACAGCAGAGAAGTT
>PVKE010022404.1:0-25606 GCA_004027555.1 Craseonycteris thonglongyai | reverse complement strand
AGAGAAACTTAGGTTCCAAATAAGTAAAAACTGGAAAACCCACAATCACAATAATGAGGACATAATCTTAGTTGCCCCATATGGAGAGCATACATACATCAATCCAACTTAAGGCTGATGACAGTCCTGCAAGATCAAAATCATGATCCACATTTTACAAATGGGAAAATAACATTCAAAGGAATTAACCTGCCAGAAGTGCAAGACCTTCTGAGGCGTTGGGCTGGAGAGGGAATCAGATCTGAGAGATTCTACCCTCCATGTTCTAGGGCAGTGGTCCCCAGTGTTTTGGGACTGTTTTGTAAGACAAGCCTTCTGGGGGGCAGGGGTGGAGGACATGCACAGTTCACAATAGGGTTCATGTTTCTATGAGAATCTAATGCAGCCACTGATCGGACAGGAGGCGGAGCTTAGGCGGTCATGCTAGTAATGAGGAGCTGCTGTAAATACAGACGAAGCTTCACGGGCTTGCCTGCTGCTCACCTCCTGCCGTGTAACCCGGTTCCTAACAGGCCACAGACCGTGTGGCCCAGAGGTTGGGGACCCCTGACCTAGGTTACGGAGTAGGGGCAGCTGGATAGACAAGGCAAATGGTGGGGTGGGATGACTAGATGCCCTCGTATGTATAAAGCAGTCATTACTAACACTGTTCATTCTTTCTGGAAATGTTTGAAGGAAGGACAAGTAAACTCTTGATGGGAGCAGTGCAGCGATTTCTCGCTGTAAAAGTAGCTGAGCAGCCTAAATAGCAGCTTTCTGAGCTGGGGGCGGGATGGCTTTCCATTCATCCCTGGACTCCTCTTCCTCCTGTGCTTTTCTCACCTCCACCTGTTATGTCCTCGTCCTCCACCCAGGCCCGCCTGAGCACCACTGACTGACATGGCCCAAGTAGCCGATTCTTTCAATGCACAAACATCCCATCTGGTTTCTTCGCCTATATTATGGTATCCTAGATGAAATCTTACAAAAATCGTCCATAAAGTGTGGGGACGTACAAAGTTCTGATGGGGCCACCATCGCAGCTTCACTGGAGCAGGTAGGTGTTCGGTAAGCAGCTGATGGCAAAAGCCAGTCCAGGAAGGGAAGCCGTGGAACCAGCAGCAGTCAAGTCATGTCACCATCAGGAAACGAGTCACCCGGACCCGCTTTATCACCCCTGGGAAATGAGTCAAGGAATTCAATTTAGAATGACATATGGATTTAGTTCTTGTTTAACTGCTCATAAATGGGGGGAGGGGGGCAGAAAAAAGGGTGCCTACCACTTGCTAGCACGGATTTTGTGCTGGGGAGTCAGATGAAGGCTTCGTAGTCCAATAGGAAAGATTTAAGAATTTGAATAACTCACCTATGCAGTCCTTTTACTTTTGCATATATAATGGAGATATAATTCACATACCATAAATTTTACTTTTAAGTGTACAATTCAACAGTTTTTGTTATATTTACAAACTTCATTAATCTTAGAACATTTCTATCACCCCCCCCACCCCCACATGAACCCTGTATCCATTAGGGGACATTTCCTATTCCTCCATCACCCCCCAAAGCCCTGGAAACCACTCAACTACTGTCTGTCTCTATGGATTTGCCTGTTCAGAACATTCCATATAAATGAAATCGTTAAGTCTGTGGCCTTTTATATCTGGCTTATTTCACTTAGCATTAATGTTTTGAAGGTTCATCTATGTTACAGCGTGAATCATTGCATCATTCCTTTTCAGGGTTGAATATTACTCCATTGTATGGAGAGACCACATTTTGCTGATTCATTCACCAGCTGATGGGCATTTGGGTTATGTCCACTTTTTGCTATTGAGAATAATGCTGTTATGAGCATCTGTACAGGTTCCTGTGTAGACATGTTTTTATTTCCCTTGGGTGTATACCTAGCAGTGGAACTGCTGGGTCAGATGGTAACTATATGTTGAACTTTTGAGGAACTGCTAAATTTTCTTACAAAGCAACTTCATGAGTTTACATTCCCACCAGCAACCTTTGAAAGTTCCAGTTTCTCCACATCCTCGCTCACACTTGCTATTGGTCATCTGGTTGATCACAGCCATCTCAGTGGTATAAAATTGTCCTTTTCTTTTCTTCAGTACTTCAAAACTTCAAAGCCAAACTCCCATGCAGCAAGAAATCACAGCACTGCTGTTGTTCGGCTTTTAATTCAAGTTTCACATCCTTGACTTTCAAACTCGCATGAGAACGAGAATATCCAATGACAAAGAATTTTCTCTCTAGTATCACTGATATATAAACTAAACGACAGAAATATGAGAACATACAGGTGAATATTTATGTAATAAAGTAGACTTTCTGTTAAATGGATCTCAAGCAACCGGCACTCTGAAGCAATCATCTAAGAAATCATATAAATAATGCATTTATCCATCATTGGTGCCAGTTATATAAGTCTACTGTATTGGTTTACAAATCTGAACATGAATTTAAAGTTAGAAATTGTAGAAAAGACAGATTTGATTTTATAAAAACATAAAATTTCCATACATAAAAAAATAGGTAAAATACTTGCAAAATACAAAAGTAATTTTACTTAATACCAATGTACAAAAAGCTCTACTGTATTTTCCGGAGTATAAGACGACCCCCTAATTTTAGTTAAAACATAGGTTTAGGCCTATATTCGCTGTATAAGACTACCCCCCACTTCCGAGGCTGTAGTCTTATATAGCGAATATAGGCCTAAACCTGTTTTAACTGTAAAATTAGGGGGTCGTCTTATACGCCAGAAAATACGGTAACAAATCTATTTTTAAAAGGTGAGCATACTTTGAAAAGAGGGGTAAACCTCATGAAATAGTATTTTACACAGCATGAAAAATGATCAGCCTTACTAATAACCCAAGAAACAAAAAGTGAAATAGCAAATGTTAGGTATCTTTAATCTATCCAATTGATGAACTGATAAACAGACTCTGAAAAATAACGAGCATTATCAATATTCCAGGGGAATAAAACCTTAAACACTTGTGGGAACCCTAAGTTGGGAAAACTTTTTGGAGTACTTTCATATGACAAGTTAAGCTTTGCATACCCTTTGGCCAAGAAATACCCATTCTAAGGATTAGTGGAACTACAGTTGGGCAAAGATGCTGAAATATGGTTCAAGTGGAGGGAAGGCCATACAGCCTGTCCATCTGGTTTTGTGAAGTGTTTCCCGGGCACAGAGCCAACCTCACTCAATTACATGTTGTTTATGACGCCTGTTTCATTGTGTCCAGGGATCAGGACAGGGGCAACATGGCCTGCAAGGTCTAAAATATATACATCTGGCCATTTAAGGTTTGCAGATCCCTAATCTATAAGATTAGTAAATAAATTTATGATCTGCCCAAGAAGATAGATATCCACGAAAAATTACTTTACACACCACTTATTGATGGGGAAAGGTACTTATCAATTGTTACAATTTAAAAAGACAATGAAACACATGCATAAATTGTAGACAAATATATGTGTGTGTGTGTGTGTGTATATATATATATATATATATATATATAGTTATGTTGATACTGGTAATCTCAGGGCAATGAGGTTATTTGTAGAGGGGGTATGGGAGGTGGGTCTATTTAAAATTTTTTCTTCAATGAACATCCTTTTCTAAAAATAAAAACCAACAGATCTGTGAAGTGACTGCTTTTAATCTTTTGGAGATAAGAAGTTCCAAGCACACTTTCTTTAAAATCATGATTTAAAAATTTGTAGAGTCCCAAGTTTTAATTTTCTGCTTTAACCTCAAGAATTAAATCATAATTCACAAACATAAATAACCACCGTAGGTGCCACAACCTCTCTTCAGCCCACCTCCAATGGCTGGGCCACACCTTGGCCAAGGGTGTGTGTGACATACATGTCTTAGTCCTTTAAGCCACCGCTCTTCTGAGCCCAGTGCTTGCTCCACTGTGGCCTCCATGGTTCAGCCAGTGCCACCAAGACACTTCGGGTGTCCTTAGATGCTTCTGCTGTCACATACAGAGACTCCTTCTCCTTTCCAGTGACTGGCTGCACAGCAATGGGAAGACCTGTGCTCTTCAAATTCACGCTTCCCCAGCTCCCTCCAGGGACCAGTCCTGCCTCCTCCACACACACCTTCACTGCGCAGCATCATCACCTAACACTTTACAGGATAGGGGACAACACTGGCCTATGCCTTTACTAACTCCATTTTTAATGAATGAGATACAAGTACACTCCGCACTGACTCATTTCCTAGAAACATTTAAAACTGAACATGCTTAAAAAGGAACTTAATTCAAATGTACTTTTACATAATTTCTCCTGATGAGGTGTTTTATTTTTTAAGCTAGACACCAAAATTATTTACCTAACCTAGACAGGCCCTAACTCCGCTGCAGGGCTTCTTGATCTGGAGTATTGCACACAAGATTTGTCATTAGCAAAGGCAAATGCTGATGCTGATTACTGTAACCCGGGAACAAGAATCTGTAGCCTAACAAGCTCCAAGGCAACATCCAGGTTAGGTCCTCAAAGCATGCTCCATGACCACACTAATCTTTAATACAACAGGTGCAATGTATACACTGTAACAAGGTCCAAACTAATGTTATTTTGCAGGAACTAAGTAATTATTAGTGATTTTTATACTGTCTTCCATGTTCTTCGTGACCTAAGTACCTGGAAAGAAAAGTATTTACAAGCACTTTTATACACACTCACATATTTTTTAATCGAATGCTGGAAGAAAAAAAAAATTATTCAGCATTATTCCTAAATAAGAGAAACTCAAAATATTGTAAGTCTTTAAACGGCCTGAGTTTGCAGGTTTCTCTGAAATTTCCAGTATAGGATGTTAAAACATCTTATCTCGAAGGCTTGGCAATTCCTCTCTTCTTTGAGAGCTACCCACATATATAAGAACAATAAGGCTCGAAAGGAACTGTACTGTTCTAAAATATTAACTAACATATTCCATGAATTTATAATATTCTTCTGCAACAACTTTATGGAAATTCAGTCTGAATGATTATAATCATTAATGTTTTAAATATTTAAAATCCTTCTACAAGTCCACTGAATTTTAATCCCTTCATTAAAACTTTTCTTTCTTAAAAACCTTAAAATTTACTATAGAAGAGCATATGGCTGAGATAATATTTGAGGATACGAAGGGTCAAAAAACTTGCAGAAGAAACAGCTATCCTGACTCAAGTAGCCCATCAAATTCCAAGCCTAAACACCGACACCCAGACATATCATAGTAAAAATGAGTACACAAACAAGCAGTCATTTTTGTGTGTAGCACATACAGTATAGACACAAGATGAGCTTGTAAGCCTGAATAATAATCAGTTCAACTAGAGGAGGGGTCCCCAACCCGCAGGCCATGGTGCACTAGAGGTCCGAGGCCTGTTAGGAACTGGGCTGCACAGATCTGTACTTACAGCCATTCCCCATCACTCACATTAGCGCCTGAGCGCCGGCTTCTGTCAGATCAGCAGCAGCTTTAGATTTTCACAGGAGCGCAAACCCGATAGTGAATTGCACATATGAGGGATCTAGGATGTGTGCTCTTTGTGAGAGTCTAATGTCTGATGACCTGAGGTGGAGCTGAGGTGGTGATGCTTGCGCTGGGGAGCTAATGCAAATACAGATTAATATTAGGAGAGGTTTGACTGCACAGAGACCATATTAAATTGCTTGCAGACTCACATCAAAACCCAAGTTCAAGGCTTCCACTGATTTCACATTACGGTAAGTTGTATAATTATTTCATTATATATTACAATGTAATAATAGATATAAACTGCACAATAAATATAATGGGCTTGAATCACTTGAATCATCCAGAAACTAACCCCCACCCTGACCTCACCCTGCTCTGCATAAAAGTTATCTTCCACAAAATCAATCCCTGGTGCCAAAAAGATTGGGACTGCTGAACTAGAAGATGAGTAACTCTCAGATTAAAAAAAGAAAAAAATGTATGGAACCATTTTAGGACTTTCAGCAGTTAGTTATCTAGATTTGAAATCCTGTTACAGATGAAGTTATTCAGCCTAAAAGTTAAGTTACACTATTAGCAAATAGAAAGTCCTTGTTTGTGCCTCTGTGATCGCAAAGCAATACAGGATATAATGAAAAAATAAAAACTGATGTCCTTACACTAACTTTAAAAAACTCATAAGTGAAAAAGTGCAGGTAGTAAAGCATGGAGAAAATCAACCTCAGTAGTAACCAAAGGAAACAAAGATGAGGCATTATTTCATAACCCTTAAATTAACACACATTAAAAACATTCCCCCTGACAACTGGAGATTGAACTAAAAATGGCTCGCATGCCTTTTCAGTATTTGTTAAAAATTAAAACAATCCCTGTAGGTAGCAATTTAGTTGAAAGGACAAATGTTAATCCTTATAAGCCAATAGTGTGATTTTATAAGAAATTATTCAAAGATATAATACAAATGAAAGGTTATACACTATATACAGCAGGGCAATTGAAATTATTTAAATTATAAAAGAAAAAAAAAGATAAATATGAAGACTACAGAGCAATATAGAAAATGTTTGAGCTGTACACTGTTCACTCAGCTATTCCACTTCTAAGACATGATGCCAAAACATAAAACATAAGTGTGCAAAAGTGTAGGTAACATTTTTGAATGTTCATCATAGGAGTGAAAACCCCATACAGTGAAACATGGTTGGAAGAGAATGTAGGTCTGCATTTGAAAAAGAAATCTGTGATATACTGAAGGTTATGAAACAGTAAGCACAGCAGAACTCCATTCTGTCAGAGGTCTTTGTATTTACTTATACATGGAACATAATCCAGATGTACTTACAATGTATTTGCTCAGGATTTGTCTCTTATAAAATAGTTTTCTGTATTTTCAGATTCTGTGCAATAAGCATATTTTCACCATCAGGAAAAAACAAACAAACAAAAACAATTTCCAGTTTGGAAGAAAACGGTTATGTGGGAAAGTAATTACTAACTGGGTATGACCACAATTCAAAATTTCATAGGGTCACAAAGTAAATATGGAGGGGGGAAAAATTGAATAATTTTGGATAGGCTGTTTTAACTCCCATTAATATATGAAACAGGCTATTTTTTAAACCCACAGTCTTATTTAAGTGCTGGAACTACGAGCTTCAAAGTAGTAATACAATATAAATGAGAGAATGAATTTTAAAGTCAGACAGAATTCTACTCCTGCCACTTAGCTGTATAATCCTGGCCAAGCAAATACCTAAATGGCAATTGGCAATTGGAAGCTGTTACAGCCATTCATCAATTATATATATAAAATGCACAGCAAAAAGTTAGTTATTAACAAATAGTGACCACAATATTGAAAAATACGTTGTTGTTGACAGCTGGTATTTTTATCTACAAAAACCAGGTTAATATATATAACCTAACAGCTATTATTATGAAATGTTTAATTCCATTTTCCGAACTAATTATTCTCTAATTTACGTATGTATTCCGACTCATTTTTTACTATTTGGAAGAGATCTTTTAAAACTGGGTAACTCGAAGCACCTAAATTACCTGCTCACAGTCCAGCTAATGGCAGCCCTTAAGACTGGAACATGGGGATCTTGACACTGGGTTTAGTACTTTTCAGTGCCCCAATCCTGACATTCAGCAAAAACCACTAGGATAGCATTCTAAAAAATAAAAAGGATGAAAAGAATCTGAATCTTTTCTCATTAAATAAGGGAGACTAAACAGTTTGCCCGGGGTGGTGGGAGGATGGTGGTGGAAACAGTGATTCTAAGAAATTTTTTTCTGGCTTCTGGTGATAAAATGAAAGTAAATTTAAACAGCAAAAATGTACAGAACTGAAATGGACACAATCATGACCATTACCAGGATATAGCATTTGGGATGTGAAGAGCTGGGGGTCAGTAAAATTACATAGGTTTCAGGTGTACAACTCTCTAGTACTTTGTCTGTGTGTTACAATATGTGTTGACCACCCAGAGTCAGCTTACTGTATACCTTTTAAGTTGCGGTAGGTCATAGAGTATGTAAAGTTCAATTACAATTAGATACTGTCTTAAAACCCAGCTAGACCAACATGCATCTCAAGAAAAAAATGTCACCTTTTGGGGGGGAAAAAAAGAATCAACATTGTAAGTGCAATAACAAACATGGGCTCAGTTTAAAAAGTAATGACTTTGTAATCTAGAAAGCAGACAAAAAAGTGAGAAAAGCAGTTATTAATGTATACTTAATGAAACAGAAAAGGTTAAGCTGAACCAGATGCATACGCTGCTTTTTACAGAAATATATAATGTGTATGACAAACGAGGTTATTCTTCCAATATTCCAGATGCCTCAAGATTAGGTGACAATTAAAGAAGCTATTTTCAAATGGTACACCAATTCAGGGGTCTTTATTTTGTAAAAGTTCTCCCACCAGTATTTCACAATGAACAAGAACTTTTTAGCCACATTTTATCACACTAAAGGGTTTTAGAAATAAATACTGAAACCAGCCTTTAAATTTTCATCTAATACCTAAATTCATCTTCGGCACTAAGACTGGTCTTCATAAATCTTGGGAAATTTACACAATTGCCAAGACATATTCTGCTGTGATTATAAGGGCCCACTTCTTTCCGTCAGATGTCTCAAGCTCCCTATTTATACCCTTAAGGTGATAAGGTACTTTTTCCATTAATTTCAGTGGCTGATATTATTCCTCATAAATGAACTATTCTAGGAAGCAAATCCTGTCCTTGACTAATGGTAAATACATTAAAAAATTATCTAATCTTGTAAGGAGTAACAATCAGAAATTCAGTTATTACCCAAAGGAGCTAATTTTGAAGAAATAATGAAAACATGGTTGTGCCAAAATAGATTTTGCCATAGCAAACTTGTGTTTTTTTCTTCGTAAGAATAAGGTATATTCTAAGCTAACGTAGACAAGGCATAATACCAACAATAGAAAATATTCCCAAACTGTATGTTTAGAAACTCCAAGCGTCATGAGTAGGAACAACAGAAAAATTAAGGCAGATGTGAACTTGTACAATCTTTTAATGAACTGATTGTCTTCAATTAAAAAGCACAGGATTTTAAAAAATATTTTAAGGTAGTCAATTTGAGAATTTTTTTTCCTTCCTCAAATGGAATAATGTCCCAAGCAGAAGCACAAGTAGCTGGTGAACCTCAAAACAGAATATCTATTTTATTACCGTATTTTTCGGTCCATAAAACGCACTTTCCCCCCACCCCAAAAAGTGGAGGGAAGTGTGTGAGTCTTATGGAGCGAATACTGCAAAGAAGAGAGCACGTTGGGGACCTTAATGATGCCGTGGGGAAGCCTGCAGCCAGATCAGAAAGCAGGCACTGCATGGAAGGAGAGCGGGTCCAGGCAGGTCAAGTGAGTCTTATGGAGCAAAAAATATGGTAAGTTTTCAGTTAGTCAAGAGTAATCTTCCCGATAAATGTATATGCATAAGGATATTCTCGTCACAATGCTTTTAGAAAAACCTATACAAAAATGTACTTCAAAAGGTACATTCATATAATAAAATCTTGGAGACATTAAAATAATGAGTTAAAGCTAGGTGTGACAATACAAAAAAATAGCCAAGTTTAAAGTCAATTTATAAAATTGTACATGTAAAGTAAAGGAGGAGAGTGAGAGTCATATACTCATATGTGTATACAGAAATATAAAATAACTAACATTTCTGAAATGAAAGATTTTACAAGAAACGATTCCTCTGGTGTATGGTAATGAAGTACAGAGTTTTACTTCATACACTTTACATACTCCATTATTTTAAAAAATCATAAGCATGCACTACTTTATAACATAATAAAAAAACCTCTTTATTAAAGTATTTAAAAAACCTGACTGTATCCATAGCATCCTATGAAAACACTGATTTAATTATAATCCTTGGCTGCATTTTACTTATGTAATGCCATTCAGTAAAAATTAAAAGGCTCCTCTGGTTGATTCCTCAGTCCCTCCTCAAGATTGGGGGAAAATGTTGAGAATTTAGTTTAAATCTTACTCAATGCTTCAATGGTAATTTGGGCAACATCTACTCAGGAGTCCAGAGAGGGGATGCCGGGATGGCTCAGTGGGTAAAGTGCTCACTTTGCAGCCCCGGGGTCCAAGGATCGAATCCCAGCCTCGGCCCGTGTGGACCCATATGCTGAACTGGGGAGTGTCCCCAGTTCGGTTCTTACCAGGGTGAGACCCCGGCCCAATTCCTGCCCTGTGCAGCCCTGCATCCACCTGTGGAATGAAACTATGTGGAAAATCCAATGATGTGCAACTATGGAGACTGTTCTGGGCCCTCCCCCTTCTCTTTGTCTCTGTATCTCTCTCTCTCTCTCTCTCTGTCAAAGACAATAAAAATAAATCTTTAAAAAAAAAAAAAAAGAGTCCAGAGAACCAATGAAAGAAATCAATGGGCAATTATTTATTTATTTATTTACGTATTTTGTTTTTGAGAGAGAGAGAGAGAGAGATACAGAGACATTTTAATCACCAACTCAACTGTTTCCATCCAGGATCACTTTCCCTTTACACAAAAGCCTGAATGACAACATCCTATTGTCATTAAACTCCACAGCCCGGAGAGCCGGATAAGCAGATTTCAAAAATATACTTAAGTATACTGAGTTTTTAATCACTGGCATACAGTGAGCACAATACACAGAAGTGATCAGGTTTGAAAGGAAATCCATTTCTTGGCAAAAGTCTTGGTAGATGTCATGAATTCAAATTCTACAGGACCCAAGAAAAGAGCCCTGTGTGTCTACTCAGGACTGTCCAAATCAGTGGCCTTAGAATTCACAGGAAAGCTGGGGGGTGGTCGGTAAGCCAGTGGCCACCTTCGGGGAACATACTCCATTACTGCCATTCAAAATCCAAGTTCTTCACTGTGCTGGTCAAACACAACACAACTGCAGACAGAATTCAGAGGGTGTGTCAGGAACGCACAACCTCTGCATTAACACAATTACTGGGTTTGCAAATACTCAGGTCATTCCAGATTAAACACCTCATACCCAGCGCATGTCCAGAAATGAAGGGGTGTCCGAATCTTGCTGAACAAAATAAACAAAACAAAAGACTCTTCAAATATTGGATACAATACCCAATGACCAATGAATAAGGAGCCCTGGAATCTACATCAGTGCTGAGTTGGGGCTGGTTTGTAGGGCTACTGCTGTAGTATCTCTAACTCCCAAGTTTCTTATCAGGTGGGTGAAATCAGCCATCGTAAGTATTTACACCACAAAATCAGTAAACATTATGAAACAGAGGACATTTTCATGAGAGAAAAAGTTGTCAAATATTTACCAGTAAAACACTGAATTATATCCAGGTCATATATTCATTTATCCAAATACACCACATAAAAATTTTAATATATGACATCATCATGTTTTAAAATATAAAGAAAAAATTTAACTGAGGATGAATTCAATACAATATGCTAATTTAATAGAAATTTTAATAACAGCATCTTTTAAAAAGTAAATTTTGACACTAAGGCACAAACTCTATCAATAAACTATACTGATTCCATTTTATAAATGGAACCCAAATTAAATGATTAAGTTTTATTAGGTATATAGAATAAACAAACTCTTGGAATTTCAGATTTAAAAAAAAAATCTACTTACATGTAAATGTGATAGCATTTTAATTCAATATTTGCTGCCCAGAGCTAAAGCTCTGTCACTAGCTTAACCTCTCTGTACCTCGTTCTCTCATCCTTAAAGTATGAGTCCACCTTAAGGATTGTGATGAAGTAATACATGAAAAGCATTGAGCAAGTTTCTGATACATCAAAAGAGCTTCAAAAAGCACACCTCAAAATACCACACTGCCTTCTTAGTTGTTATTTTTTAAAGAGACTTATCTTCATAATGGTTCCCTAGAGATTAACTCTCCAATATGAGTTTGAGCCACACCGAGGTCGCACGAGTCCAGTGCAGCTGGGCCCAGGGCTCCTGCAAGAAGGGAGTGCTCGACAGAGCCTGGGTGACGTTTACCTGAAAGTACCTTTTAAAAAGTCACTATGTCTTCAAAAGAATTTCAAAACATTTTATGTAAATAGCCATAACTATAAGCTTTACTTCAGCAAGATGTGCTATGAAAATTTTTCAATAGCTATTTGACAGTCCCCCAAAACAATTACATAATTTCTATAATAGTAAATGATTAAAAAATAAATACCAATAACTATGAATCAGAACTTGTAATATCCTTCCTAAAGGACATATTCACCAATTTCATTATCAAAATACTATCAAAAATAGAAGAAAAATCCAGAAAACAATGTTAACACTTCCAATAGCAACTGCAATTTCAATTTTTCCCACCAAGCAAACAAAAATACTTAGCAGTTCAGGTAGTAACATTTACCTTGCAACTAAACAGTATTGTTCCCAAAACATACAAATTTAAAATGTAGTATAGTGGTTCCCAGTGTGGTCTAAGGACCCTAAAGGGTTCCCAAAACCCAAGGTCAAAACTATCTGCAAAATACTACTAAAATGCTATATCTGTTTCACTCCTGATTTCACAAGTGCACAGGGTCTATCCACCTGCCACCTGATATCAAAAGAATTGCAATGACGATCCAACTGCTTCTCTTGAGGAAGGTAGTAGAGAGATGTGTAAAATGAAAAATAATGCCTTTTCTCATTGTTTTTAGATAATACTTATTTTTATCAAAAATGGTATTTATGTGAACATGTAGTGGATGTATTATTGTTATTTTTAAATAAACAGTTTTTAAATGACTTAGTATTAATTTCTATTACAGTAAATTCTGACCAATACAGGTTATATAACGAAAAGATTTTGGGGGATCTTCAATCATTTCTAAAGGTCATGGTCCCGAGACTAAATGTTCCAGAACTGTGGATACTGTAGTACAAAAGCAGCCAGTTACTGTCCCATTTTGCCAATTTACAGGATCTAGGGGGTGGGGATGGGGAACTCACAGGTTCTTTAAATTCATAGAAGGAATTATTTTAAGTAAGAAAATGATTACCTAACCTCATTTTCACCAAAATGAGACTCTGGGTGGTGAGCATACAATGCAACACATAGATGATGCTTATAGGATTGTACATTTGAAACCTACATAATTTTACTAAACAATGCCACCCAACAAATTTAATAAAAAAGTTAGCAAAAATAAAAATAATATATGCCTTTAAACTTTATTAACAAAATTCGATACCCTAGAAAATAAAAATTTTTTTTTCTTTCCTGAGTAAAGACAGAATAGGAGATGATCTGATTCACCCAGTAAGCTAGGAAACATGGAGGTCTTCAGCTTTAGCACCTTTGAGAATTTTCTCTTCAGTACTTAACACAATATTTTCTTTCTTTTTTTCCTCCTATCTGGATTAAAACCATTATATGGATTTTATTTTATAAAATCAGTTTGTTTGTTTTTAATTTATTAGGGTGATATTGGTTAGTAAAAATGATATAGGTTCCAGCTGTACAATTTCAAAGTACTTTCAACACAATTGTGATGGCCTATATAAAACCAGAAGCAAATCTGAATATGAAAGGCTAATAGAAGTTGATTTAAATCCATTTTAAAGCTGGATTTTCTTAAACTGTTTCAATTTTTTATGCATTCAAGTAAGTCAGTAAGTTCCCATTTAATTACAAACTTCAAAATTACCCAGAAAAAATTCTGTAAAATTATTTTAATAATAGCTGTTTAATTTACTAATTTCTTAGATGAAAAGCCTAGTAGGTTACTTGGGTAATGGCCTATAATCATATAACTTTATACACATGAATTAACTGGGATCAAATACAACCTAAAACATGGAAATTCAAGGACGTTTCTTAAGTATTCCTTCCATGAAAATGGGTCTGGAGGGATACCCCCAAAATGTAGACATTTCAAGTATACACCAACACACACCAAGACCTTTGCAGCATTCATTTAATTTTATATAGGAGTGATACTGCTCAGAAAAGGGGCAGTGTTCTGAGTCTTCTTACTTATCAAAATGGTTCAGATCAACCACACATTCAACTAGATAAGCAGTGGACAGCAATTTTTAACAAGTCTAAAACACTACACAGATTTTAATATAGTATGATAACTCACATAGTCACCATTGAAAAAGGTATTCAACATGAATAACATGTTTGAGGAAACTGATGTTCACCTCTTTTAATATCAAAGCTTTAAAAAAATTTCTAATCATTAGAAGATAAAACTTTACAAACATGTATTATGTATTTGTATATGTAATTTCACCCTTTCTTGATGACACAGTCATAGTAATAGACAGTTATCAGAAGATGATATAATATAGGGGTGTGCTCTAGGCTGTTCTGGCTGTCCTTACATTAAATGGTCATTGACAGTATATGATCTTCATAGGTTTTTCTATCTCCTTCCTTTCAGGCCACCACTTCTGAACTGCTAATATGCTATGGGGCTGGAAAATCAAATAATCAGTACAGTCTTTGTGACTTATGTAGGCTGCTCAAAGGCATTAAAAAAAAAACCCAAAAACTATTCTAAGTTTCTCAGTTGTGTTCTGTTTTGATGAGATTGCTAGATTATCTATGGATGAATGAGGCATTACTGTACACAAACATTTAAACAAGTTCATTTGAATATTAACAAAAAGATGAAATGAAAACATTAGTATCGTGGCCTTTTTAAACAAAGTATTCTATAACTTTAAGGTAACACTGGGTTCCAATTTCTGTGCCCCCAGATATGAACATAAACAAGTGTCCTTATTAATATTATCAGTTTGTCAAAAGGGAGGGGAAAAAAAACCGAGGTGCAATCATGTCACTAACGCATGTCTTCTTCCAATATATTCAAAGACAATATTTTAAAAATCAATGTTTAAAATAGGCCTTTTGCAGTCTGAGAATTCAAGATACTTTAAAAAATCTGTAAATACACATACATGCAAATTATTCATATATACAAATTTCACAAAATTAAGAAGTTGCAAAAGAAAATTAGAAGGATTATGGTGACTCTGACAAGCTACATTTAAATGTTTTACCACTGACACATTCCTGAATATAGCAGTCATAGTAGTTTTAATACATTTTCTACATGGCCTTTTTATAAAATTTTCTCTTTTAGACACATAAGTTAGTCACTAGAAGTCTTCTGAAATTCTAATTTAAGAATTCAAGATGTTCTCAATTCACTACTCATTATTTAAGGCCACTTTGGTAAAGGCATTGCAGCAAGAACACAAGAACAATCGCATATTTTCTAATATTTATTTTTTTCACCTGCAAACCGTAGCAAAACATGATCAGCTTTATTATGCAGACAGGTAACCTTCTACATTTTTAAAGAATTTAGGCATGTATAAATAGAAGAACTCTTTAGAAAGGAAAAATTCAAGAACGAATAAAACCTTCCAATTTTGCCTTTGTCACTATCCACTTTCAATGGTTGAAATGATTTTAGGTCATTCATTCCAATATATGACAGCACCTGAAAAGTGGCTGATCTATTTCCCCAGTAACATTTTTCACATAACGATGTGTTAAAAGTTACAAATACTGATATGCACAAATAGCTAATTTCTGAGAAAAATATGTACAGGACTGCAGCATAATGAATGTGGCATCTGCAATAACTTAATATTAGCCAATTTTTAATATACATGATACTGCTACCTTTTTCTGCCAATTCACAGGTTAAAAGTTGTTACTGGAGCCCTCTGTTTTGCACATATTACCTGGTGTTTAATGCACAATGCAGGCTTTTAAAAGACTTCTCTTGTGTTTAAAGCTAAGATCAGTGAAACAAGACAACAGTGCAAGAGGCGGAGAGATGTAATGTGACCACGTAAAAGTTCGTTCCAGTAAAATGTCTCTATAAGGCTATAAGAAAGGATTGGTGGATGAGCTTCCTGCTGGAAACTGTCCTGCCGGTGCACCAGTCTGAGAGGAGATAGAAGACAAAACAGATAAACACAAATGGCAGTGATGTGTGTGGAAAAGATGAAAATGTTAAACAGTATTTCGATGAGGATAACTGTTGGCAATCAAGTTTATTCATTATAATTATTAGCAACATACTATAATAATACTAGTAGGTATCAGGCACTGTGTTGTACCCTTTATATCATTATTTCATATAATCCTCAAAACAACTATAAGGACTTGGTCCTTAAAAAAATGCATTTATGATTCAAACCAAATCTGACTCGAAGACCCCTTTTTCACAATGCTCACTAAATCTACAGACTCTCACAGAATGTTACTTTGACAAGAAGGCAAACAAGTTTCATGTTATTAAATAGCTTATTTACTGTCAATGCTTTGATTTGCAAGTGATTAATGTGGCTTCTTTTTTTAAGTCAAAAAAGAACTGTGTATAATGGTTGTCTCAACATCTTATCAGAATACCAAACAGTAGGATGTGATTTTCCTAAGTTGAAAATAACACACAACTTATAAAATGTTTAAAATTACATCTCACTTACCATAAAAGGATTACTAGATACTCCAGCAGCTGCAACTTGACCAAAAGGGGTTACCACTGGCTTTGTTTGTCCAAATGCTGCAAAACCTGCACCTTGTTAAAACAGAACCACCAATTATAACCCACACCTCTGAGAATCTGATGTTTATAAAGCCTCATAATGCATTTCAGAGAAATGGCTACCAGAGTAACTACAAAATACCAATGTTAAACTGTTAGATCTCATGCTTTCAAGTACCAGAGACAAACTTCCTGTGGTATGTCTTGAAAGAGCTTTTATATAGCTCTCCAGAAATGCTTAGTTCCAATCTCTCTCAGCTACATAAACTGCTGACAGTCAAAGGATTTCCTTAATAGATGAGCTTGTGACTATCTGAACAGGACTGTGAGGACCACACAATGGTTTGTTTCTATGAAGACATCACAGTATTCCTTCAGAAACATTTCATCATTATGGGTCTGCCATAGACCCTATTTCCAAACTTTTATCTAACCACTGATTTTTAAAAAAGAAAATACAAAATTGTAATTCAATAATCTTAAAATATATGGACTTCAAACTTTAGCCATCAAAAAAATAAATTAAAAACAAAACAAACACAACAGAAAAGCTCCCTTGTTTCTAGTGATCTTCCTGAAAACAAGTAACAAATTCTAACCATAATAGTTTCCTATTTAGAAAATTAGTCTAAGTCTCTCTATTTCTCTCTGTCACATACACACACACACACCACCACCACCTTATCCAAAATGCACAGTTTTTTGATGCATGATAAACAAGAATACTCTGGGCTATAAAGTTTCTTTTGAAAATCAGGAGATGTATTAGAACATAGATAAATAATTAAGAAAGACACTAGAGATTCTGAGAAAGAAGGGGGACCCGTTAGTCTGTCTTCTCCTAAATCAGTAGAATCTGGTCACAAAAACTTATGAATGTACACAATCTTCTGGAGTCCCAATCACCAAAGGCTACTGTATTTGTATAGTAAACACCCAGTACACAATGTTATAGCATTCTTTAGGTTAAGTTCTTTTGTCCAAACACACGACATTATGACATAAACGATACCGTACCTACAGTGAACTCACAGCTAGCCAGATGCCGGATCTTACCATTGGGCTGTTGAGAAAAAGCTGTCTGCTGAGGGAAAGCTGCCTGGGCGGGGAAGGCAGGCTGCTGGAAGCTGCCACTGAAGCTGGTGGGAAGACTGTAGTGAGCAGGAGTGCCAAAGCCCGCAGGCATGCTCATAGACGCAGTGCCAAAGGTTGCTGCTGACAGGGTAGGGGGAAAGAAGAGCCCATCACTTACACACAAAAGGATACATTTTGTTTCTCATATTCAACATTACAGAAGAAACATCACTGACCTTGAAAAATATTAAGATGGTAGTTTAAGGCATTTTAAATCCCAAAATTTCAAAAACAAAAAACAAAAAGCATTCCAAAACACATTAGTAAATTTTAGCAATATAGAGTATAACAACCTAAAAAAATTCATTTTCCTAAAACCCAATGAGAATAAAACTAACAAAGCTATCATTGAAATGATAAGAAAACTTCTCTACGTAATTATGAAGTTCATGTCCTAACAGCAGTCTACTTTTAAAGATCATCATCACGCAACTAACACATATACTAGTATACATTTTTATTTTTAGTTTTGCTATATTGAGTAAAATAGCCAAAAATTTAATTTTATCTATTCAAGTATTTGCTATAATGTAACATGTGCATTCCTGGAAAAAACATTTTAAATCTACAGAATAGCTCATTAAAAATGGCAATACAGGAGAAACGAGGTTAGAGGCTGGCCGCACAAAAGCTATGCAGCTTTGTAACCAGAACCAAAAGGGGATAGGTGGGTCTTAATAAAAACATAACACAATTAAAAGAACATGTTACATGCCTAATAAATCAACTGCTAAGGAAATATATGGACTCCCTTTTTTCAACAGGTAAACAAGGCTGGTTTGGATGAAGGGCTTACAGAAGGCTAGGACTGCTGACTTAGAGAAATTGGGGCAAAACACACTAAGGCTGAAAGGGCAGTGTAATAAGGATTCTTAGAAGAGACAAAAAACGCATGGTAAATGAGCACTGTGTTTAACACTGTACTATTTCATGGCCTGCCATGTCTGATCACCGTTACTCCTTGGAATAGAGCATTCACAGGTTGGCAAATCTGTGTGACCTAACCATTTACAAATTATTTATGAACAAATCCGCATTATAGAAACACATGTAGTAGCAGAACAGTATTTTTACTTATTGCTAGAGAAGATTAAAAACAACATTCCATCTATGTGTTCTATGAAAGGTCTCAATGAAATAAGAGCCAATGATGTTGCTTTTAATACAGAATACTAGTAATTATATAGTAAAATATTTTTAGTGTGATACTATCAATAACATAGTCCACTGAATATCCTGATTAAAAAACATTATCACTTAACTGCTGATTTAAAGCACAAAAATAGCACAAATGTTATATAATCTTTCATTAAAAAAAAAATCATGTCACATATGTTGCCCTGAGTAATCCTCATAATTCTAATGTTTATAACAATGAACCTCAATGAACCTTTTTAGTATTGAGGATAAAAACAGAGAAACAAGCCACAGGGAAGCAAGTGAATCAAGGAATAATGAGCATACTGCAAGGGAAACAGGAGAGTTTTATTACAGACAACAATGCACTGACATGACTTTGACAAATCACTTTTTAAGAAAGCACTAAAAAGCAAAACTTGGATACAGTTAAGCAAAACCAAACTCCATGGAATAACGTGGTAAAATGGTTTGATATATCAAAAATGTATCAAAGAACAACAAATTCAAACTCAAGAAAAATAATTGGAAAAGCTAACAT
Organism: Craseonycteris thonglongyai; assembly: GCA_004027555.1. Classification (NCBI taxonomy): domain Eukaryota; kingdom Metazoa; phylum Chordata; class Mammalia; order Chiroptera; family Craseonycteridae; genus Craseonycteris; species Craseonycteris thonglongyai. The sequence continues at coordinate 6,240 of PVKE010022404.1, read as the reverse complement.
TCTAATGTGACCATGGAGATAAGCAATAAGGCTGTTCAGCATTAAAGCATAAATCAGTACAAAAGATTTTCATGTAACTATAAATATAATGTAATCCGTATGCCACACATTCATGCCCACTCCATTTTAAAACATGGAAATTCCACATGCAGGGATCCAGACCACTAGCAGAAGCTTCCACAAGCAGGTAGACAAACTGCCACATAAAGCTAGCCATCAGCTGTGGCCACCTACCAAAATGAGTGTGAGGAAACACTTGAGAATGCATTGCTCCAGAAAGGCCTTATGGAAAGCCGTAAAGAGACCAATGTCAATTAATTTACGGTAACTATTGTCAAAATAAAAGTAAACTTGTTTCATTAAGGAGTGCTAAACTTAGAATGTACTGTTACAAAGTGGGTATCATAAAAATACATTATAAAAACATATCAACAGTCTTTTTATTTCAACTATATTCACGATACTGTATTATTTACACTGGAATAAAGGGGAGATTAGAATAATAAAATACCAAGTAAAGAAACATTTATGAAAACTGCTTTTAAAAATAAACACTAACATTTTTTTTTTCATGTGTAGATACAACTATATCCATGAAAAGACTTTGTAGGTCTGATGAGTCACACCCAAAAATGCTGTTCATAAGACCAGCATTTTTAAAATAATCATCCATCTTCAACTTCTAAAAAGTCAATTCTTGCAGCGAACACCTGAAATGCTTGATTGGTTCATACACAACTCTGTACATTACTAGAAATACATAAAGCTAACTCAAGTGAACTAATTAAGTATTGCGAGGGGAAAATTATTCAATGTCACTCACTGGAAAAGTGAGTGGCACCTCCATTTTAAAATATAATGAATATAATGGTTAAAAAGAGAGAGAGAAAAAAATGCATCTTGTGTAGATCTTACCCACCTGGCATAAGTAAGGTCAGAGAGGTTACATATAAATAAATGTAATTAACAGAAAACAAATTTAGGTAATAGAACCTTTTGGTGTTGTTTAACAACCTGGAATGGAATTATTTCTAAAATATCCTGGAATGGAATTATTTCTAAAATATAAGTCCATGCATTTTAAATAGGCATACTTAACCAATTAAATTTGGAGAAACAGAGCAACTGAGAGATTGGGTGGTTGAGTCACAGTTCTGTCATTTTCTAACTACAGGAAAAAAGAATGCTAAATACTACAGAACACTAAAATAAAAAAGGTCTTAGGCCAGATTGGCTAATTTCCTAATGAAGGTTTCTATGTATTAATACATGCAGCATAAAAGTTAAAACCCCAAAGCTTTGTAAATGTAGGAAAAAAAAGGATTAAAATGTGCATTTTAAGAATGAAAAATTTTTATAATTTCACATAGAGATATTATGCAATACCCTCTTTCAAAAACTACCTCAAATGACATTAACAATGTATTTGAGAGCAGTGAAAACTATTTCCTAAAGAACTGATATTAATGTTGGTGGTATAAAACAATGAAAATTTCTAAGCATTGCGTATATGTCCAAGTATTGTTTATACTTTAGTTTCAATAGAAACATATGTATTTAAACATTTCCTGTGACTTAGTCAATTCAGTAATCTAATAAAGATGACCAACTGATTAATTCAAAATTTTTTATAATGAAAAAATATTTAACTCTGAAATAAATTTTGCGGACACAGATTTACCTTTCAATATATTTTGCTTAGGTTATTATTAAAATTATATTTTATATCTCTGAACATACATTTTACATTTCATATTATTTTACATCCTATGTAGAAACTTAACTTTAAAGGACTTTCATACTTTATACAAAATAAACCAAAAAAAAGTCCTTAATCTTAATGATAAAACCAACTCAGAGGGACAGTCATAAAAAGGAAAATAAGAGGAAAAGTTTACCAAGACACAGAACAATGCAAAAAACATACACCATGATTTGCATTATCCAATTCTCCCAACAACTCTGCCAGTCAGAGAATAGTGTTCACATTCTACAGAAAGGGAAACAGTAAGGCTCAGAGAGGTTACGTGAACAGAAACTCAGTTAAGAGTTTCCATTCTTCAGTTGTTAAATGGGATCATAATTGCTACAAAAAGCTCAATATAACTTTAAACATTAATCAAATGTTAGCACATTTCCTTATCATCTTTACTACATTAAAATAAAAATTAAAAAAAAACAATACAAAAAGACTTCTTAGGATCAACTAGCAAGTAAATACTAAAATAGGATTTGAGCAAAAGTCTAAACATACAACATAGTCACTTAACTTTTCTGAGCCTCAGTTCCCTCAGCTGTCAAGAGTACTTGAAACATTTATTCCAGAGTCAAGATTAAATAAGACAATGTACCAAAACCCAAGTGTCATGAGACATTTTACAAATTCATTCCACCAAGTCAAAATACGTTAAAAAAACAACAACAACCAGGATTACATACATCACAACTGGAATAGTATAAATATTTTTGTCCAAGACACAATAAAAATTTAAAACAATCAATAAATTAAGTCTACATAAATTATAAAAAATAATTACATGAAATTCAACATGAAAAGAAAATTCGTTCTTCCAACTCCTAATACTGTAATTCTTAATCTTATCAATGACAAAGAGATTTGCTAATAATTACTAATTCTTAATTGTACAAATTTAATTGTAACGGTTCAAGCACCATACTCGTAAGATTTCACACCAACATGTGCTATAATTGGAGTTAGGCTTTAGTTCTAAAATTATTGAAACACATACACAAAAACAAAGCTGACCAACTCTAGATTTAGTGGGGATCGAGTCATACCACATGCACCTGCTGACATTCCGAGGTATTGGCACACAGCTCTGGTGCTCAGAGTAGTAAGACAAAACCCAAAAAGGCACAATACAAGATGACTGGCTTATAGTAAAAAACAAAAAGAAAAAAGGAGGAAAGATAAAAATAATTAAGAAAAAAGTTAGCAAAAGAGAATATACTCAAAATATTATACCTCAAATTCCAACAATTTTAAAAATGTTAACATCTTAAAAGAAATATGCACTAGAAAAAGGCCTAATTATCACTTCATGTAACAAAGTCCACTCATCCTTTGCACTCCATGTCAAGCGACAAAAACAAAACCAAAAAAGCTTCTCATAATTTTTTTTCTACTAAGATCGAATGAGTTATAAACAATAATTCTGAAACCAGACCACCAAGTAAGTCAGAATCATTGTGTCATATGGAAGCCCCATCTGTCATAATTGGCTATGTGGCTGAACGCAGTCTCATCTCCACACCTGGGCTTCCTCACCTGAAAAGTGAAAGTGCAGACTGGGGAATGGTGGACACTAGATAAATTCTAAGGTCCTTCTCAAACATTAAATTCCAGGAGTTTATAAACTTTCAAGTAATATTGGTCTGTAAGGACAAAGTTTCCCATCCACTTGCCATTCACATCAGTAGAAAACCTATTTTCTCATGTTCTTCCCTTGTTTTTTGCAGTCAATACCTTCTGCAAAGCTGCTCTGCAATCACTCTTTACTTCTTACCTGTCGCTCCTCTGGCATTGCTCTGAAATGGATTTGTAGAGGACGCCACAGAAGGACCACCAGCAGCAACAAATGGATTTGTTGAAGGTGTAGCTTTAAAAAGTTATAAAATACACTATAAAATCCTAATATAATTGTATTCAATTATTTTAAATATTTGTTCATATATTTGTAAAGATACAAAACTAGAGCTTTCTGATCATTGTTGCTATCTTCTGATACCCCTAGAAAATGCTATATAATAAATATTTGGGTGCTCTATAAAAAACAATGTATACATTAGTCCCCCTTTATCCAGTTACCCTGAGGCTTCAGTTACCAACTGTCAATGGCAGTTCCAAAATATTAAATAGAAAATTCCAGAAATAAGCCGTTAAGTTCTGAATTGCGCGACATTGAGTAACATGATGAACTCTTACTCCATCCTGCACAGGGCGTGAATCATTCTTGTCCAGCACACCCATGCTGCACACACTACCACCTGTTAGTCACTTACTGGCCATCTGTCTCGGTTAGCAGATCAACCACCAAAATATTGCAGTGCTTGTGTTCAAATATTTTTACTTCATAATGGCCCCTAAGTGCAAGAGTAGTGATGCTGGCAATTTATGTATGCCAAAGAGGAGCCATAAAGTGCTTCCTTTAAGTGACAAGGTGAAAGTTCTCAATAAGGAAAGAAAAAAAACTATATGCTGAGATTGCTGAGATCTATACCAGTACTAAGAATAATCTTTGATCCATAACACTGACAATTTTGTAAATTAAACTGTAACATATGTATGTATGAACAGAAAAAACATAACTCATACAGGGTTTGGTACTATCCATGGTTTCAGACATCCGCTGGGGGTCTTGGAACATATCCCCATGGATAAGGGGGCACTACTGTACACCAGAAACACATACCTCCAAATGGAGCAGGCACACTTGAAGAAACAGGCTGTGTCTGTGCAGAAGCACCCACCGGCACTGTTCCAAAAACACTGTTGAAAAGAAATTGAAAGAGTTCACATTAAAAACAAACAAACAAAAAAACAAAAACAAAAGAAAACCAAGGGTAATCTGTCTACAAGGTGGCCATAGTAATGTAGAAATGGATAATTATGAACATATCATGTGTCACATAAGTCCCAAACTTTCAGTCTCAGGACTCATTACATTCTAAAAAATTACTGAGAACCCCAAAAAGCCTTTATTTCAGTATGCTCTGTCTACTTATAGTAGAAAAATTAAAACAGAAAATTTAAAAACATCATTCATTTAAAAATAACAAGAAAGTCATTACATGCTAACATAAGTAGTATTTTTATGGTAACTATATTTTCCAAAACAAAAAGAACTTAATGAGAAGAGTAAAACTAATGTTTTTGAAATCCCTTTAATGGTTGGCTTAACAGAAGGGCAACTGTTGTGACACGTTGTTTAACTTGATGAAAAAAAAAACACAAAAACAAAAACCTGGCCTCACATAGATAGCTGAACAAAATAGTAGTAGTATTATAATATTTTTGTCAGATAATTATAGATATTTTCTTTGGTATTATATCAAAAACAACAGTGATAATTTTCAAAAGGTTAGTTGCAATATAAAATTTGAAACGTTATTTAGTTAACTTTTTCAGTGGATTAAAGTTCACATCCACTAGTCTATCTCTCTTGTGCTTTAAATGTATCTTTTACTGGTATTGTAATATCTGAAAAATACTTGATTCCAGTCTTCCAAATGTCAACACATTTTATGTAAAAAAAAAAAAAAAAGACCTTCATTAATATCACCAAGCATCTCATCAGCAAAGTAATGGGAAGCTATCAAGCTCATAGTGGAGTCAACAAATTTTCCAAAATTCCAGTATTTTCTTGAATGAGTGAATATGTTCAATCATTTTCATTAAAAGTGACAGATTTAAATACTTCATATTTTAGAAAAAAATCTTCCAAATACCCAAATCTGAATGAATAATCATGGTCTGTCTATCAGTCCTTGTTCAAGGAAAAATGGTGTTCCATAAAACAAGTGGTTGGTTCATGCCACAACTCAACCAAACAAACAGATTTCCCTCAAGACAGCCATCAGATCTAAATACATATAGAACTACCTGAAACATACCTTACTTCAACACAAAGGAAACAGACATGTTTAAGATTTAATAAAATTGATTTCTTACTGCTTCATCAGGAATATTCATAAGAAAAATTGAATCAAGACTATTCTAAGTAAAAGTGAATGTGTAGAGGTAAGAAATATAATAACTATTTGATGATTACTTGTACAATCTGGTACCATAAGCCTTATGAGAAGGAGCTAGCAAGTTTTACCTGCCATTGTTTTTGCACATTAATACAAATGTCAATTAGTGAAAACACAAATAATTGTTCAGAATTACTCTGAATATAATTTTAATCTCACAGATACTTTCAAAAGGTCTCAGGTACTCCAATGTCCCATGAACCACTGGAATGTAATGTCATTAAACCATGTTATATGTATCTATGTTTTCAGATTTTAGGGCTACTTTGTTATAGTCCACTATTACCTATGTCTAAAGAAGACAATATTGATAAAGCACAAATATATTAAGTACTCTAAATTTTATTCTTTGGATTTTATTTTTTCTATCTGGAATACTGAAAATTTATTACTGGAGAATCCAAGAAGTTAGTGTCATAACCCTACCATTTCTCTAAGTTACTAGGTTAAGAAAAGAAGTAACAG
>PVKE010022403.1:0-25612 GCA_004027555.1 Craseonycteris thonglongyai | reverse complement strand
GTGCGGAACCATATGCTGAACTGGGAGCTCCCCCAGTTCAGTTCTCTCTCTCTCTCTGTCAAAAATAAAAATTAATTACTTAATTAAAAAAAATATATATATATTTAAATAACAATGTGATTTCTATAGTTCAATAGAAATAGAATCTTATTTTTAAAAGAGTACTGAAAGCATAATGAAACTTTCTTAATATTCTCATGTATAAAAAATATTTTCCAAGAATATCAAGACTCCTTTTTTTCCATTCTTTGGAACTTACTTGAAATATAATGCTTTCATTGATATTATGTAGAAATTAATTCGATGTTTATACAATTTATTTTAATTGATAGGAACATGTCAAGAATTTTCCATGTTTTTGTATTATTAAAAGTTGATAAGTGTCCATATTCTGCATTTGTAATGGAATATTGTTCAGTACTCACAGTAGAAAGTTATACCACTTAGGAAAGTATTAAAAGCACCACTGAAATTACAAATGTAATGAAGGTAAATTGAAAAATTTTGAAACAAGCAATTATTACCCATTATTTTCATGTTTTTTACCTAAAATTAATATAAAGCCTTTCACATAATGAACAAGAGGATAAGTTTTACCTTGTGACTTACATCTTTACTCATTAAGATACAATGATTGCTTAGATAGTGCAATAGTGGAAATAAAACAAAGACAGTGACTACATAGGGCACATAATACACCCCTCACTTTTTCTTACATATTTTCTATTCAGTTGTCTCAATTATGGATTTCTATTAAGAAATAAATTAATATAATTGAGATCAAAATTACTATTGTGAATATTATTTTTTGAGTAAATTGTCATAAGAATTTGTGTTTTCCAACAATTTCAGGATGTAATTTACTTTAAACTTGTACAAGAGGGATAATCTCATATTTCTACCAGACCTCACCAGTCCTATATATAATCTCATCTCTTGCATCCTTAATATATTTTAATAAAATAGCCACACATATTTCTAAGAATTGTTTTTGAGGGCATATTACATGTAAAGCTAGATTCTCTATGGAAACAAAGATGAGTGAAACACAATTCTTTTACATATTAGTTTTAGTGTGAGGGATGAGACAAGTTCACCTTTAACTGCAACACAGGAAAAGTATGTCAAATAACAATAAGAAAACTTAAAGTAAATCTCATCATGATTGAAAGAGAAATACCTGGCATGGAAACTAAGGCAAATCTAATAGAAGAAGTGATACTTTATCGACTCAGACATTCATTCATTAAACAAATATAGGAAATGTGAATAACCTAAAATTCAAGGACCTAAAGGAGGGAGACAATAAACTTTCAATAAAAGTGAGAAAGACTTCAAAGGACAACAAAAGGTGCAAAGAAATGTTCTTTAAAAAAAATTATTCTAAATGATGCATAATGTTCTATAGATCAGGAATTAGATTATAATAATAAATTAGAAGTTTGATTTAGGAAGGTTCTGAATTTTAGAGTCAATAGTTTAAATTTTATTTGGAGTTTGACAGAAATCTATTATAGATTATTATCACAATAGAATGTGATTGTCTGCCTTGAAGCTTTGCTATGCCACCACCATAATTCTGAATACTAATATTTTATCCTTTTTTAAAAAATTTTTTAAAGGCTATGATTTTTTATTTTATTTATTTATTTATTTGTTTATTTATTTGTTTATTTATTTTGACAGAGAGAGAGAGGGAGAGAGAGAGAGATACAGATACAGAGACAGAGAGAGAACTGAACTGGGGGAGCTCCCCAGTTCAGTATATGGGTCCACACGGGCCAGGGCCGGGGTTTGATCCTGGGTCCCTGGTGCTGCAAAGTGAGCGCTTAACCCACTGAGCTATCCCAGCTTCCCTTATCCATTTTTTATGCTGTAAATAATGTTCTCTGAGTTTGTAGCCCATATTTTTTGCTGAAGCATAGGAGGTCTTCATTTTAATATGCCCTACTTTTTTTTATGCTTAATGTTTCATGTCATATTTGAGAAGTCCTTTCTTATTCCAATGAAAGATATTTTCTTATACTTCCTCTAACAGTTTAAAATTTTGCATATTACATTAAACTCTTTTAATCTCTATTCAATTTTACCCTATGGAAGGCAAATCTATTACTTTACATTCATCTTTTATCTTTTTCGTCCACTACTTGCTTGTCCCAACATCTTTGTTCAGCTTCTCACAACGCAATAGCTTCTACATTCTCATGGACCTCTCTGATTTTAGCCTAACCTCACCTTTCAAGTTAATCCATAAAATTTGCATCATTAAGAAAAAATAGCCTCAGAAAGAACAAATACTAATGACATAAACATATTATAACAAGATGCTAATTCTTATTAGTAATTAAGAAAATGTAAATTAAGATCATAGAGATATTAATTTCTACAACAGTTGGCAAATTTAAGTTGACTGACAATACTAAGTGGATGCAGATATAATAGAGCCAGAATTATACTGTATATGTCTATCAAATTTCAGACATCTGACTTTCAAACACTTTTCAGGAATGTGTTATATAGAAATAGGAATTATGCTACAAAAGAAAATTCCTGAGCTCCAAGCAACTTGATATAAATGCTCTAAATTTACAGAAAAAAAATTTAAAAACTTTGAGTAAATAGGATTGTATAAATGCAAAGGGGTAACAAATAACTAATTCTAAAAATATGAGGTCTGACATTTAAGTTCATGAACTTACCACTGTAGGCTTATGTTGGCAGCACAGTATAAACAACTCTGTAAGGTTTCATAACCTTTGTATATCAGTGTCTCACAGCTGTGTTCATGTTAATGTGGTGGTGGTGTGTTGCTGAGTTGTGTTCATTATTATTGTTGCTTGTTTTTGTGTGCCAACGCGAGAATATTGGAGCTTAAATTAGAGCAATTAACAAACACTACATTTCTTATACAGCTTGGCAAGAACAGTAGTGAAATCAGGGATGTTAGTCCAAGTTTGTGGGGCTAATGCCATGAAGAAAATGACACTGTGCAAATAAATTACCGGTAAATGTTTTTTTCCCCCGCTTAGGGAAGTGAATGTGTCACTGACAAAGAAAGGTCAGGGTTGCCAGGAACAAGCATAGCAAAACATTGCAAAAATTCATCACATGGTGCATCAAAATTGTTGGCTAACTATCAGGAGCATAGCATACCAAGTGAACATTGATAGAGAAACAGTTAGGAAAATCTTCACAGATAATCTTGGCATGAGAAAGCTATGTACAAAAATGATTCTGAAGGAGCGCACTGATGAAAAAAGATAGGAGAGTTGAATTTTGCCAAGACCTTTTGAAGAGGCAAGACAATATTTTGGGACATGTTATCACTGGTAATGAAACATGGGTGTACAAATATGACCCTGAAACAAAGGGTCAAAATGCACAATAAAAGTCAGCCTGTTCTCTACGAACAAAAATAATTCTGCCAGTCCAAATAGTCAAAATGATGTTGCTAACTAATTTGATATCAGAGGGATTGTTCCCGGTGAGTTTGTACCAACTGGACAGTCAACAAAGCTGACTATTTGGAAGTGCTGGCAAGGCTGAGTGAGAAAGACAAAAACAACCTGAATTTTTTGCCAACAGCTCATGGCTCTTGCATCAAATGTACCAGCTCACAGGGCACTGTCTGTGAGGAAGTTTTTAGCTAGTAAACAAATAAATAACTGTATTGGAACACCCTCTATACTCATCTGATCTGGCCCCCAGTGCCTTTTTCCTTTACCTGAAGATAAAGGAAATATTGAAAAGAAGATATTTTTTTATTGTTAAATTTATTGGGTGACATTGATTGATAGCAATTATGTTGTTTCCCGGTGTACAATTTTACATTACATTGTCTATACATTGCATTATGTGCTCACCACCCAGAATCAGCTCTCTTTCCATCACCATATATTTGATGCCTCCTCTCTACACTCCCCCCACCCCCAGCTCTCCCACTGAAAGGGAGATATTTTGATGACATTCAGGACATCAAGTATAATATAATTATGGCACTGATGGCCATTCCAGATGAGTTCACTAACTTAATTGTCACACCTCCTGTCTTTGAATTTTTTTTTAATTAAAGATATAAAGTACATAATCCTCTATTGAACATGAAAGTGGACAGTTTCCTAAAATACTCTTGTGGATTTTCATATATACTGACTCTAGTCTAAAGTGTAAGTAATTCATTTTCTTCCTTTGTCTATGCTGTCTTGGTAATCATGAGACACATTCAGTTTCAGGGTAGAAATGATGTTCTAAACTTTACAAACCTCTCCAGAAGTTGGCAGAGTAGCAACCTGTCATGTGGAAGAAAGGTATTCTAATTTGAGATAAATTCGAATTTCACTAAAAAGGGGAATCCTCTCTAAGCAGTTTTTTCATGGGTGCTTTTGCTTGTGGTACATTCTACTCTTCAAATTGGCCTCAGCTTTATTACATATAAAAAGCAATCTTCCAAGGAAAATAACAAATATATTTTTAATTTTGTTCATATGGAATTATTCCATTGGAAACAATTATGTGAAGCTCCGAACAGGTATCCAAAAACAGCTGGAAGTCCAGAGCAGCAGGAAGAGCACTCAACCCAAATGTTTTATCTGTGGAATCTGAACTTCTTTTATTTTATTCCTTGCAAATTTTGTTTGAGACATTTATGTTTCCTTGAACATTTCCCCAGAGAAATCTATTTTTAAAATTTGGATAAGGATTATTTTCATGGGCCTGGTTTATGGTCTTCAGTAATTGATATAGAAAAATATATAGATATTTGTTCAATATTCCACTATAATTCTTAATATTTATAGGGCAATATATTTCTTTGCGAATATAGTAAAGCTATAATTCGTCTCTCAATAAAAATTTTTTATAAAGATTTATTTTATCGTCTGAGAGAAGGTAAGAGAGAGAGAGAAAGAGACAGAGAGAGAGGGGGGGGGATGGGCAGAGCAGTTTCCATAGTTGTACATCATCAGTTGTGACATAGTTTCATTCCACATGGGTGGATGTGGGGCCATGCAAGGCAGGAACCAAACTTGGGGCCTTTCACATGAGAGGCAAGAACCTTCACCACCATCCTGGTGGTTATCAGTTATGCCACAGCTCAGCATATGGGTTTGCATGGGCCAGGACTGGGATTCAATCCCCAGACCTTGTGGTTGCAAGGCAAGTGCCCAACCTCTTGAACTTTCCTGGCATCCACATAAGAAAATTTTTTATTGGTGAATGTAAGTTAAAGTTTGTTGTCATCCCCAGATTAAGTTTTTTCTTCCCCCACCTCCCCAGCTTTATTGAGATATAATTGACATATACCCTTGTGTAAGTTTAAAGTGTCCAAGATGTTCATTTATACATTTATATATTGCAAAATGATTGAAAAAATAGCATGAGCTAACACCTTTATCATGTAATATAATTATAATTTTTTATTTATTATGAGAATGTTTAAGCTTTACTCTCTTAGCAATATTCAAATCTATAATACACTATTAACTATAGTCACCATGCTGTACATTAGATCTCTAAAACATATTCATCTCATAACTTGAAGTATGTACTCTTTGATAAACATATTCATATTTTCCCACCTCCCAGACCCTGATAAATACCATTCTAGCCTGCTTCTGGGTTGTTTTTTTAAAGATTTGTTTTTATTGTTTTTTGACATAAAGAGATAGAGAGATAGAGAAAGACAGAGAGACAGAGAGAAGTGGGAGGGCCCAGAGTCGTCATCATAGTTGCATGTCACTAGTTTTCTACATAGTTTCATTCCAGAGGTGGGTGCAGGGCTGTGCAGGGCAGGAACCAGCCAGGGGCCTCCTGCATGGGAGGCATGCCCAGGGCAGGAACTGAACTGGAGGTCTCCCACATAGAGAGCTTGCCCCAGTGAGAATTAAACTGGGGGCACATGCTGATTCAGCATATGGGTCCACACAGGCTGGGGCCAGGATTTGATCCTCAGACCCCAGAGCTGCAACTGAGCACTCAACCTGCTGAGCCATCCTGGCATATCCTGAGTTCATTTTTTTGATTCCCCATATAAAAATCTTTCTCTTTCCAATTTGCCTTTCTTTAACTTATTTCACCTACCACAATGCCTTCAAGTTTCATCCATACAACGGGATTTCCCTTTTTCTCATGAATCTATCTATCTATCTATCTATCTATCTATCTATCTATCTATCTATCTATCTATCTATCTATCTATCTCACATATTTTTCCATTAATCTGTTAACAAATACTTAGGTTGTTTTTGTGTCTTGGACACCCATATCTCTTTGACACTGTGTTCTCATTTTCTCTGTATACATACCCAGAATTACTATTATTGGATCATATGGTAGTTCTACTTTTAATTTTTTGAGGAGCTCCATACTCTTTTTTACTATAGTTGACCCAATTTTCATCACCTTCAAATCTGCAAAGGGTTCCCTTTTCTCCACATTCTCTTCAACATATATCTGTATTTTTGATACTAGTCATTATAACAAGTATGAGATTGTATCTCTAGTTTTGATATACATTTGCCTGGTGATTAGTCCTATTGAGCATCTTTTCTTTTCTCTCTCTCTCTTTTTTTTTTTACAATTTTTTATTTTTCACTTATATTTTATATACATTATTATGTCAGTTTCAGGGGTACAACATAGTGATGAGACAATTACATAACTTACAAAGTCATCACCTTAATAAATCTTGTACCCACCTGACACCATACATAGTTATTAAAATATTACTGACTGTATACTCCATTCAGTACATTATATTCCTGTGACTATTTTGTAACTATAACTATAAATTTGTACTTCTTAATCTCTTTACCTTTTTCACCCACCCCTCCAAACTCCCTCTTATCCGGGAACCATGCAATTGTTCTCTGTATCTATGAGTCTGTTCCTGTTTTGTTTGTTTATTTTGTTAGATTCCACATATAAGCAAAATCATATGACATTTATCTTTCGATGACCTACTACACTTAGAAAGATACTTTTTTTTTCTTGCCTAATTGCTTTAGCTAGGACTCCAGTACTATGTTGAATAAAAGTAGCAAGAGTGGGCATAATTGTCTTGTTTCTAATATTAGAAAAAAAGCTTTTACTGTTGAGTACAATTTTGGCTGTGGTCTTGTCATATTTGGCCTTTATTATGTTAAGGTATGTTACCCATATACCTAGTTTATGAGAGTTTTTATCATGAAAGAATCTTGAATTTTTTCAAATTGTTTTTCTGAATTTTCTGAGGTAATATTGTTTTTTTTAATTTTCTTAATATTATAAATCACGTTGATTTGCGGATGTTGACTTATCTTTGCATGAATCTCAGTTAATCAAGTGTATGATCCTTTTAAATTACTGTTGAATTCAGTTTTTTAATATTTGGTTAAGACTTTTGCATCTATGTACATCATAAATATTGGCCAGTAATTTTTTTTGTATTGTCTTTGTCTAGTTTTAGTATTAGCATAATGAAGGTCTTATAAAATGAACTAGGAAGTGTTCCCTCTCTTTTATAATTTGGAAAATTTGAGAAGTATTGGTATTAATTCTTCAAATATCTGGTAGGATTCACTAGTGAAGCCATCTTGTCCTTAGTTTCTACTTCTTGGGCAGTTTTTGATTACTGATTCATTCCTCTTACTAGTAAGTAGTCTGTTTCAGTTTTCTATTTCTCCATGATTCATTCTTGGTAGGTTATTTCTAGGAATTTATTCATTTTATTCAGGTTGTTCAATGTGTTGGTATATAATTGTTTATAATAGTCTCTTATAATCCTTTGCATTTCTGTTATAGTAGTTGTAATATTTTCTTTGTCATTACTGATTTTTTTTGAGTCCTCTCCTTTTTTTCTTGGTGAGTCTAGCTGAAGCTTTGACAATTTTATTTTAAAAATTAACTCAGTTTCATTAATCATTTGTACTGTCTTTTTAGTCTCTATTTTATTTATTCCCATTCTGATTTAATTATTCCTAAATTTGTGCTTAGTTTTTATTTTGTTGTTGTTTGTTAGTTTGTTTGTTTTTCAGGTTACTCTAGGTACAAAGTTAGCTTGTTTATTTGAAAACTTTTTCTTGATGTAGGCATTTATTGCTATAGAATTTCCTCTTAGAAATGCTTTTGCAGCATCCCATAGTTTTTGTATGTTGTATTTCCATTTTAATTTGCCTCAAAATACTTTTTATTTCTTCTTTTATTTATTTATTTTTGACTTAGTGGTTGTTCAGTAGCTTGTTATTAAATTGTATTTTGATATTTTCAGTTTTTTCCTTGTAAATAATTTCCAGTTCTATTCCATTGTGTTAAAAATATGTTTAATATGATTTCAATCTTTTTAAATTTATGAAGACTTGTTTTGTGGGCTAATGTATGCTCTATCCTAGAGAATTTTATGTGCACTTGAGAAATATGTATATTTTGCTGCTGTTGGATGGAATGTTCTATAAATATTCATCAAATTCATCTGGCATAATGTGTTGTATAAGGCTGGGTTTTCTTTTTTCATTTTCTGTTTGGATAATATAAAAGATTTATGAAATGGGGAAGGGGGGCAAGATAGGGGGTATCAGAGAGGTAGGAGTATAGTGCACAATTTTTGTAACTTTTTATTAGGCTTTGTGCCAAATTTCAGCCTACTTGCATTCATGTTTTTTCAGTACCACTGAAGGAGCACATCAAATGTGAAGAAAATCCCAAATATGGATAAAATTGAATTTTGTACCATCATTAAGTTCCTCACAAAGGAAAACACCTCAAACCATTTTGGAAGAAATGTTAGTGATTTACCAGAACTGTTGCCCTGGAAAATTGATACTTTACAAGTTGCATAATCTTTTCAAGCAAGGCAGAGTTGATTGAAAATGACCTCAGTCCAGGATGCCCTGTTGAGGCCACTTTCTCAGACATTGTCAAAAAAGTTAAGAAACTTGTAGTAGAGGATGCCAGAATGAATAAATAGCAGCTTGCAGAAATGGTTGGAGTATCACCTACAATCATTTTGAATATTCTTCATCGGCATCTAAGGATGTCTAAAGTCAGTGCAAGACGGGTACCAAGAATGCTCATGCCACACTTCAAAATTAACAGTGAATAGAGTGTTTATAACAGTTTTTGGACCTCTGCAGGGACAACAAAAATAAAATTTTAAATTAGATTGTCACTAGAGATGAAACTTGGGTTCATCATTATGAGCCTGAGTCAAAGCAAGAATCTGTGCAGTGGCATGAAAAGGGCATACCATCCTAAATGAAACTCAAAGTGTTGCAATTGGCAAGAAAGATCATGGATACTGTTTTCTATGATATGGAGGGTATCTTGCTGATTAATTATAAGAATAAGGGTGTCACAATAACTGAAGAGTGCTATTCCAATCTGCGGAAACAGTTAAAAGGATATGTAAGGAAGAAGAGAAGAGAGAAATGAACCAAAAGGATACTGTTTTGCATAACAATGTGCCTGTGCACAAGATCAATACAGTGATGCCTTGGAATTTAAACTTATTCCATCCCAGCATCCTGTTCAAGTTCCAAAATGTTCGAGTTCCAAGACAAGTTTTCCCCTTTTAAAAAATAGAAACAGGATTAATTTGTTTCTGGGTGCCACAAACTCAGATTTTCAAAATGATTTTAACAGTAAACACACTGGATTTAAAGTAAATATTAGTTTTATTAATTTTAAGGTAATATATTAACAAGTAATAATATTTAAATAAAAATTGTAAAAAATAATGATGAAGACACATGTGGATGCTTTAAGAGATAGAAGAGGAAGAAGAGTCATCTTCCATGATAACTTCAGGTCTCTGCATTCTTTGTCTTTTAAAACACTTTTTGATTGTACCACTTGTAGAGGGTTTGGGGTCACTGGTTGTGCTTGCTTTTGAGAACCAACGTTCCAAAGTGGTCTGATGTTGGCAACCCTTTTGCACTTTTCTGAAATGTTTAATGATGTTATCGTCAACCAACTTAGCACACCTGTCAACTAGGGCTTTATTGGGGTGCCACTTCTCAACAGCTGCGTGAGTTTTTAACCATATGCTAAGAAGGTTCTTGATTTCACCAGAGGGAATGGTTCCAAATTCACTCTTCTTCCCCAGAAGAAATTTCTCCTGAGATTTTTCTGCTGCTGTTGGTGGAGGTGCTGAAGCTCTTCCGTTGTCAGCTTAGTCCTGTGATCATCCACTAACTTGTTCACATCCTCTTCGCTGATTTTCAAACCCATAGACTGGCCGATAAATATGATGTCAGGAACAACAGATGGTTCTTCAAAACCTTCTATGCCCCTTGCAGCAACACATTCAGGCCAGAGACTTTTCCAGGCAGAGTTCATTGTCCTCAAAAACACTTCCTTCCACACTTTCTGGATTATTCCTAGGCAATCGAAGATATTGTAGTGAGCCTTCCAGAACTCTCAGTGGGTCATTTGTGTTTTGTTTGTAATTTCAAAACATTTTTGGAACATAGCCTTGGTGTACAGTTTTTTTAAGTTCTAGATCCATGGGCTGGATAAGAGGAGTGGTGTTGGGGTTGCAAATATTTTATCTTGATGAAGCTATATTTCCTCTACCAAATCTTCTTCTAAGCCTCGAGGATGTGCAGCGGCATTGTCCAGAACAAGAAGAGCCTTCATTGGAAGATTTTTCTTCTGCAGATAGTCTTTTACTGCTGGAGAAAACTCTTCGTGTATCCATTCAGTGAAGAACTGCTTGGTAACCCATGCTTTGACATTTGATCTCCACGTAACATTTAGTTTGCTCTTAATGATTTTGTTCCTAAAAATTCATGGATTTTCTAAATGGTACAATAGGAGAGGCTTGAATTTGCAGTCCACACTAGAATTTCCACACAGCAAGAGAGTCAGACAGTTTTACTTGGTTTGTGACCTGGTGCAGTTCTTTCTTCTTTTGTGATGTATGTCTGCCTGGGTATCTTTTTCCAAAAGAGTCTAGTTTCATCACAATGAAAAACTTGGTTTGGAACATACCCCTGACTTATCACAAATTTCTTGAACTCTTTCACAAACTTTTCTGCTGCTTCCAAGTTGGAACTTGCAGCCTTGCCATGCATGACAACACAACAAATCCCAGTCCTTTTTTAAATGTTTTTAAATCACCCTCTACTGGCTTTAAAGTCCACCTTTTGATCACTAGTACCAGGCACCCTATTCTCTAGATCACTGTATAGAACCATGGCTTTTTCACAAATGGTTGTTTCAGTTATCACATCACCAACAAGCTGTTTCTCATTAATCCAAACTAAGAGGAGTTTTTCAGTTTCTTCTGTAGTTTTTGTTCTTTTAGAGCTTAGGGTTGTAACTCCTTTCACCACATCAGCTGCTTTGATAGCTTCTTTATTTTTCAAAATCATAAAAACGGTTGATTTTGGTATTCTGAACATAACAACGAGATCAGTCCACACATGTAACTGCTTTCATGCTTAGCGAAAAGATCTTTCTTAACCTCAATTGTAGCTCTAACATCTTTCTTTTTACTCTTATTGTTCCATGGCAAACACTTTTAGGTCTCATGGTGAATCACTACTTTTTTTTTTTTTAAAGATTTATTTTATTGATTTTTGACAGAGAGAAACAGAGACAGAGAGAGACAGAGAGAAGGGGGAGGGCCCAGAGCAGTCTCCATAGTTGACATTAGTTTTCCATATAGTTTCACTCCACAGGTGGACACAGGGCTGCGAAGGGCAGGAACTGGGCTGGGAGCCTCCCACATAGGTTCCGGCAAGAACTGAACTGGGGGCACACCCCAGTTCAGCATGTGGGTCCGCATGGGCCGGGGCCGGGATTCGATCCTCGGTCCCTGGGGCTTCAAAGTGAGCGCTTAACCCACTGAGCCATCCCAGCTTTCCCTACTTTTTGTAATATATATAAAAAAAATAATAATAAAGCATATTTGCCACACAATTAGCAATGAAGATCACTCAAGATACAGCTTTGGACAATGACTTAAGTAACAAAGCATAGGGGTGCCCAGAAACGTATGCATAAACCAAAGAATATAAGCAAGGTAACTATAGCAATGGCTTGGTCGTACATTATGATGGGGCAGGGGTTGCTGCCTATACAATCTGTGTTAGACCAATTCCACTGCACTACTCTAGAAGTATATCTCACACAAACAACAAGTGGGCATTCGGATAAAGCTACGGCTGTACAGTGGATATGTCCCATGTGAGCAATATGTTGGCATTCGTATTCCAAAGCACTGTTCGGATTCCGAGGCAAAATTTGCTTGATTTTTTGTTGTTCAAGTTTTTGGGCTTTCAGACTCCAAAGTATCACTGTATTGTGTTGGCTACTACTCTTCATGATTGTGGCTTCAAATTTTTTTTTTAAGTATTTTTATTTTTATTTTGACAGAGAGAGAGAGAGAAAGAGAGATACAGAGACAGAGAGAGAGAACTGAACTGGGGGAACTCCCCAGTTCAGCACATGGGTGCGCATGGGCTGGGGCGGGGGCCCAGATTCGATCTTCAGTCCCTGGTGCTGCAAAGTGAGCGCTTAACCCACTGAGCCATTCCAGCTTCCCCAATGGCTTCCAAATTTTAAACTACTCTGCCTATAGTCCAGACCTGGCTCCATCTGATTATTATTTCTTCCCAAATATGAAAATATAGCTTTGAGGAAAGAAATTTACAGATGATGAAGAAGTTAAAGCTGCAATTTTAGGGCAAAAACAAAACATTTTTCGAGGGTATAAATTTAATGAAAGATCTGAAAAGTGTATTAGGGTTAAAGGTGAATATATAAAAAAGAAAAAATTAGAAATATTTTTTATCCTTCTTTTCTTTAATTCAGAAAATTCTTTTTGACATTTTTTTTTATTAATTGTTAAATTTATGGGGTGACATTGCTTGGTAAAAATTACATAGGTTTAGGGAGTAAAATTCTACATTACATCATCTATTTGTTGCATTGTGTACTCACCACTCAGAGTCAGTTCTCTTTCCATCACCATATATTTGAAACCTCTTCTCTTCTTCCCCATCCACCCCCCTCTTACCCTCAGATAACCACTTAACTATTGACTGTCCATGAGTTTTTGCTTTGTTGTTACTTATAGTTTTTATTCCTCCTATAAGTGAAATTATATGGTTCTTGATTTTTTTCAGTCTGACTTTTTCATTTAACATGATGATCTCAAGGTCTATTTACGTTGTCACAAATGACAGTATTTCATGTTTTCTTTTCTTACCTTTTAAAAAATTTTATTGCGTTTTTTTAAAGATTTATTTTTATTATTTTTGACAGAGAGAGAGAGATACAGAGACAGAGAGAAGGGGGAGGGCCCAGAGCAGTCTTCATAACTGCACATCATTGATTTTTTCACATAGTTTCATTCCACAGGTGGGCACAGGGCTGCACAGAGCAGGAACTCACCGGAGTGAGACCCAAACTGGGGACACTCCCCAGTTCAGCATATGAGTTCACACGGGCTGGGGCTGGGATTCGATCCTCGGTCCCCAGGGCTGCAAAGTGAGCACTTAACCCATTGAGCCATCCTGGCTTCCTCATAATTTTATTGTTTTTGATAGAGAGAGAGACAGAAAGAAAGGGGAGGGCCAAGAGCAATCTCCATAGCTGCATGTAAGCAGGAGAGCATTGGGTCATGCAGGACAGGAACCTGCCAGCGGGGGCCTCCCACATGAAAAGCACACCCAGGGTGGGAGCCGAACTGTGGGCCTCTCACACCGGACGCTCACCCCAGTGAGAACCAAACCAGGGTCGCAACCCAACTCAGCACATGGGTCCACATGGGCCAGGGCCAAGACTTAATCCCCAGACCTCGGGGCTGCAAGCCTAATGCTTAACCTGGTGAGCCATCCCAGCATCCCCTATTTCATCTTTTCTTATCACTAAGTAATATTTCATTGTGTAAATGTACCACAACTTCCTTATCTAGTTGACTATCAAAGGGCACTTTGATTATTTTCATGACTTGGCCACTGTGAACAGTGCTGCGATGAACATTGGGGTACATTTATTTTGGCAAAGAAAGGGTTTTGAGTTGTTTTGGTAGATACCCAAAAGAGGAATTGCTGGGTTGTATGGTAATTCTATTCTTAATTTTTGGAGGAATTTCCATACTGCCTTCCATAGTGGTTATACTAATTCACATCCCTGCCAGCAGTGTATGAACTTTCCTTTCCCTCCACAATCTATTAGTTTGTTGTAAAAGTAATTGCGGTTTTGAACCATGAATTTTAAATTATTATAACTAAGCTCAAATATATCTTTATTAATAAAAATAGGAACAATTGCAATCAACACCTTTTTGCAAACAAGAAATAAGTTTGTGGATTCCTGCAGCATAAAAGTTTATGCTTCAGGATTCAGCAAACTTTATTTTTTATTTATTTTTTTACTTTTTTTTTATTGTTTTTGACAGAGAGAGAGAGAGAAAGAGAGAGATACAGAGACAGAGAGAGAACTGAACTGGGGATACTCCCCAGTTCAGTACATGGGTCTGCAAGGGCCGGGGCCGGGATTCAATCCTCGGTCCCTGGGGCTGCAAAGTGAGCGCCTAACTCACTGAGCCATCCCGGCTTCCTGATTTCAATCTTTTAAATTTGCTGAGGCTAGGTTTGTGCCCCAGCATGTGATCTATCCTTGAGAATGTTCCTGTGCATCAGAAAAGAATGTATAGTTACGTTTTTAGGATGAAGTATCCTATAAATGTCAACTATATCCAGTTGCTGTAATTTATCATTTAAAGATGATATTTTCTTATTTATTTTACTTTTGGGTGATGTGTCCATGGCTGTCTAGGGGGTGTTTAGGTTCCCCTACTGTAATTGTGTTTTTGTCAGTTTCTATTATTAGATCTGTTAGTAGTTGCTTTGTAAATTTTGGTGCTTCCTGATTAGGGTCATATATATTAATGAGTGTCATGGTTTCTTGTTGTATTCTTCCTTTAATAATTTTGAATTGTTCATCTTTATCTCTCATTAGCTTTTTTATCCTCATGTCTGTTTTATCTGAAATCAGTATAGCAACTCCTCCTTTTCTCTAGATGCCATTTTCTTGGAGTATTGTTTTCTACCCTTTTACTTTGAATATGTGTTTGTCCTTGTGGCTGAGGTGTGTCTCTTTGAGAAAGCATATGGATGGGTTTTGTTTTTTAATCCAATCTGCTACTCTGTGCCTTCTTATTTACATTTAGGGTGATGATTGACATGTGATATCCTATAGCTATTTCTTTCTCTCTTTTTATTTCTTTGTTGTCCCAACTTTTCCCCATTTAATTTGATTTTTGTTGTTGTTGTTTCAGGTCGAATAGCCTTCTTCAGTATTTCTTGAAATGCCAGCTTCTGTATGTCTGAAAAGGTCTCAATTCCTCTTTCATATCTAAATGTTAATGTTGCTGGGTAGTTTATTCTTGGCTGGTAGTTTCTCTTCTAAAATTTTGAAAATTTGTTTCCACTTTTTTCGGGAGCATAGAGTTTGTGCTGAGAAGTCTGATGATAGCCTGATGGGTTTTTCTTTTAAGTTTTTATAGGTTTTTTTTCTTGGTACCTTGAGAATTCACTCTTTGTCTTTTATTTTTTACATCTTCAGAATAATGTGTCTCATAGAAGATCTGCTAGAATTCAGGTAGGTAGGGGTTCTGTTTTTTTTATTTAATTTGTGGTTCCAGTTCTTTTCTTAGGTTTGAAAAGTTCCCATCTACTATCTGTTTGATTATGCTCTGTGAAAAATTCTGTTCTAATCCTTCTGGTATACCTACTATTATAATTTTCTTTCTAATGGGGTCAGATAATTCTTATAGATGATTTTTATTCCTTTTGACACTCAGATCCCTCTCTTTTTTCCTCTGTGAGATTTCCATATTCCCATCTTTGATATTGCCAATTCTTTTCTCCATCTGGTTGGTCCTATTTCCTGTGCTTGCTAGTTTTTTTCTCAATTCTCCTAATGTGCCTTTCATTTTCAGAATTTTGTTTTCTGATTCTTTTCTAAAGTTTTAATTTTTTGTAAAAACATTAATTTCTCTTGATAGATTTTCTTATGGAGATCATTTAACTGCATCTGTATACTTTGCCAGGATTTTTTAAAACTCTCTGGGTGTCTTGAAAGCTGTAGTCTTGAATTCTGTTTCAATTCAATCACATGTTTGCAGATGTATCACTTCCTTTTCTGGAGATATTTTATTTTCTTTCAGAGCAACTTTGAACCCTGATGCATTTATTGCATTTGATTTTTGTTTGTTTGTTTTTTGGGTTTTTTGTTTTGTTTTGTTTTGTTTTGCCTTACATATGAGTACATTTTCCTTCTGGGAGCTTTCCAAGAAGACTGGCTTGTCTTCTTTGTCTGTTTTTTTTGTGTGTGTGTGATTTTTTTAAGATTTATTTTTATTGTTTTTGATAGAGAGAGAGAGATACAGAGACAGATAGAGGCGGGAGGGCCCAGAACAGTTTCCATAGTTTTTCCACATAGTTTCATTCCACAGGTGGGCGTGGGGCTGCGCAGGGCAGGAACTGGGCCAGGGTCTCACCCCAGTGAGAACTGAACTGGGGGCACTCCCCAGTTCAGCATATGGTTCTGCATGAGCCGGGGACAGGATTTGATTCTCGGTCTTCGGGGCTGCAAAGTGAGTGCTTAACCAACTGAGCCATTCCGACTTCCCCAGCTTCGCTTCTTTGACCCAGTTGTCTTGATCTCAATGTGCTTCCTCTTTGGGAACATATGGTTGGAGATGATTTGCTATTGCCTCTGAGATCTGTGCTGAGAAAGGCTAGCTATTGCACCTGTGTTTTGTGGTTTTCCTGGGTTCTCCTTTCTGTTCCTACAAGGGCAGGGTTAGTTTTAAAGGTCTTGGCTTTGCATTACAGGGTAATTACAGCTTGCTTTTTTCAGCTTGCTGTATAGCATGCACTAGGTGGAGTTGAGGGGGCTGAGTTTTGGGAAAAAGGGATAGAAGTCAGTCTCTTGTGTGCATAAACTCTGCCTGCGAAGTGAGGGCAAGCAGTTAAAGCTGTTTTGTGTCCCAGTGTTCCTTTCAGGATGCTGACTTAGCTGATAGAAGGCTGGGCAGTCTTGGGTGGGGTTGGGGGCAGGCAGGGGAAGGCTGAGACATAATAGCAAATTCCTCTGTCAGCAGGGGGCAGGCTGGCCAATGTGCATGCATGTACAGCTCAGCCTCTATCCTTCATCCTGAGCCCTCACCTCTTCCAGGGCCATGCTTTTCTTTCCTGGCTATATGCTTTTAGAATCCATCTCTCCCAGAACCAATCTGTGTTTAAGTCAGAGCCACTGGACCCTAGAGTGTTGGCACAGCTGTCAAAAGGCCCAATGGGTGGATGTGAGCCAAGAATGAGAAGCAAACTCTGCCATGGGAAGGAAATCCGGTTTGTTGAAACCAGAGCATGTGGCTCATCTCTCCCTTTCTCCCAAGCTCTCACTCACATCCTTTCTGTGGGTGTACTCCACTTTTCTGGCTGTGAGTTCTTAGAATCAATCACATGCAGAGCCAATTTGTGCTTCAATCAGTACTGCTGGGCCTCTGAGTGCTAGCCTAGCTGATAGAGAGCTGGGCATGTGGGTATAGCCAAGACAGAGAAGCAAATCCTACCATGAGCAGGGAAGCTGGCTGGCTGAAATGGAGGCAAGGCTCAGCCTTTCTCCTTTATCCCCAGCCAGGGCCACTCCTCTTCTAGGGCTGCACTTCAATTTTGCAAGCCAGAGGCTAGGGAAGCAGTTTCCTATTTGTCTTCAAATCAGCACTGCAGTGCCTGCAGGCCTCCACTCTGTGTGCTGAGCTATGGCTGGGGCCCTAATCCTTCTCTGTCTTACCTACAGCCTGATGTTTTGAATGGTGCCTCAGCCACCACTTAGGTTTAGATTTTAAATCATCCACAGTCTCATTGGGCCTACACTCTCATCGACTCTCAGGATCTTGTTCTACTTTGGCCTGAGTTCCCCAACCTCCTTCTTCTGCCAGCCCTGTGTTGCATTCTATGGACCTTTTTCCCCCACTGCTTTTTTCCCTCCTGTCCCATAAACTCCCCTTTCTCTGACCTTCAGGTGTTATATTGCATTGCGTGAGTCTCTCAGCTAAGGCTGTGTTTCCTAGGGTTTCTCTCCGGGGAGTCCATAGGTTCTAATGTGCCTTCCTGGAGAGGTTTTGGGGTTTTCCTCTCATGCTGCCATCTTAGGACCCCCTCCTTCAGTTTACTTTTAATGGCCCTCTTATTCTTACCCAGCCCTCATTCTATTCCAACTGACCCCTCCCCAGGATTTCCATCTCAACAAATGGCACCAATTGTTCAGGATAAAAACCCAAGATTTATCTTTGATTTTTCATTTCTTTCCTCTGCCACTCCATTAATAACTTTTCACTGATTCTGCCTCCAGAATACTTCTCTGTAGAAGACACTGTCATGTCTTGTCATATAAGACTACTGCCATGGTTTTCTTCACTTTCTACTCCCTATGCTCCATTCTTCACACATCAGCCAAAGTGATCCCTTTATTCTGCTATTTAAAACTCCCCAATGGCTCCAACTTAGGGTAAAATCCAAATTGCTTACTGTGGCCTACAAAACTCTCCATGGCCTGGCTCTCCACCTCTTGCTCCTCATCTCCTGTTGCTACCTTTTATCTCACTAACTATGCTCCAGTCATGCTGACCTTTGCGTTTCTCAAACCAACTGAGCTTATTCTTACTACAAGACCTTTGCACTAGCTGTGTGAACTGCCTAGGATGCAGGTGCCCTAGATCATTACTAGGCTGGCTCTTTACTTTTTAATTTAATTAATTTATTTTTTATTTTATATTACCATTCCGCACCCTCCCCTTTTGTCAACCATTAGCTTGCTCTCTATATCTATGGGTGTGTTTCTGTTTTGTTTATTCATTTATTATTTTTTAAATTTTACCTATAAGTGAGATCATACGGTATTTGTCTTTCGATTTCTGACTTACTTTTCTTAATACCCTCTTGATCAATCCATGTTGTCAAAAATAGTAATTTCATTCCTTTTTTGTGAATGTGTGTGTGTACTCTTTATTCTTTTATCTATTGATAGAACATTAAAGTTGCCTCCATATCTTAGCCATAGAGGTCTATATATTTTTTTGAATTAGTGTTTTTGTTTTCTTTGCATAAATACCCAGAACTAGAATATCTGGAGTTTTGGCAGGTTTAATTTTAATTTATTGAGGAATCTCCATAGTGGTTGCACTAATTCACAATCCTATCAACAGTGTATGAGGGTTCTCTTTTCTTTATATCCTCACCAGTGCTTGTAATTTGAGGATTTGTTGATCATAGTCATTCTGACAGGTGTGAGGTGATTTCTCATTATGGTCTTAATTTGCATGCTTCTGAAGATTAGTGACATTGAATATCTTCACACATTTCTGTTGGCCATCTGTATATCCTCTTGGATATGGAATAGAAATGTCTATTCAGGTACTCTGTCCACACAAATTTTAAAATATCAACTTTGAAAGCAGTTTAGCGCAGGCACTGATATCTAATTTCCCTCTACAGGGAAGTAACTGAAAGGATTTTCTTGAAGTTAGGCATATGACTGGAAGTAATACATGTCATTTCTATATGAAAGCATTTAATGGCTAGTGTTCAGCTTTACAACCTACTTTCCAAGCATTTATTTTTGTGTTCATTTGGCTATTGAATAATCTCTGCCTACTTAACTACCAAGATCTAAGACATGGGTCAATGATTGCCAAAGAGAGTCCTAAAGAATAAGAAATGTTAGGCAAGAAAAATGTTGAAGTTCAGTTAATTGATTAATGCTATGTTAAATTTTTTCTCTTGTAGACTTTCAAATATATTTAATAGGCTAATATATAGTGTCCATCTCTAAGACGGAGACATTTTTCAAAGAAGGAAACTATTATTTCTCTGTCAGATGAAGATGGAAAGTTGAGCCTATCAATGGAATGCTTCCATGGGGAAATGACAGCACTTCTGCTCATGTGCTTACCTTCTAAGGAATTTTTTAGGATCTTCAAAGAGAGAGAAACTGATTGATCGTTGAACAATAGCAATGACTGCAATAAACTGCTATCAAATTAATTTAAAAAACAACAGCAAACAAACAAAATTTTTTTTTTGTGATGCCAGTAGCCTAATGAACATTGTTTAACAATAGAAAAGTCAATGAATTAAAATTAAATGGCTTATAGTTTTATTGATTATGTAAGTGGTTTGAGTTATATATGCATAGGATACCCCAATACACATACATTACTATACTTTTGAATATGTTGGGAAAGAAAAGATGTAAAAAGATTAAATGCTTTATCTCTGAAAATTATCACTGAAAGAAATTTAGTTATTTATCTCTATGGTCAAATAAGGGATTTGTGCATATTATTGTTTCTTGGATGTTAGAAAATGTCTAAAATTAAAAATAATTAAAAATAGCTAAGGTTTTAAAAATGTTTTATTATAGGAAACCTAACATTCAAAGAGTCCTGGATTTCTTTAGGTTTGTTCTATTTTTCATAACTCCTATTAAGTTTTTATATTTTCATTAGAACCATGTTTTTGCATTAAAAATAAATAGCTAATGTGGGCCATTGGTGTTTATAGTCCAAAATAGCAGGGAACAATTGAAAAGGTCTCAGAAACTTGGATTCCAATTCTAGTTAGTAAAAGTGAAACTTTAGACAAATTCTTTACTTTTAGGGATGTGGGCTTGTTTTTTACCTGTAAAAATAGTGAATTTGAGATAGGTGATTATATGACCCAAAAATTTTTAATAAAAATATTTTATCATTTAAATTGCATATGCTCTGTATGAATGGCCTTATAAATATTTGAAAGTTCATATTTTATATGAGAAAAGTATACAGCACACATAAGCTCATACCCTAGTTTCAAGCTTCATGAAACTTTGCTAATTAAATGGGTTCTAATAAAATAGACCATAATTACACCAAAAACCCTGTTTTCTGTTGAGAGGTGATAGATGTGGGCACTAATCATACATACCCAAGAGAATGAAATAGCATTCATATTACTGGAATCATTGAGAACTTTTGTTTTCAACGACTTGAATAAAATTTTGTTGTTGCTATCATATCTGAATAAAGTGAAATGGAATCATGAGTCTTTAACTGGCAGGAGGTTGCCACAAGAAATTATGAATTAGTTTCTAATAAAATTTGATAGGATTGATAATTAAACACTTGTAAAAATGTTTTGTTTGTTTGTTTGCTTGTTTGTTTGTTTGTTTGTTTTAGCAGGAAAGGGGTAGACAGAAGACCAAGAAATTTATAATGGTGATGAGGTGGCATTGCTAATAAAAGAAAAGTTTACATTTCAATATTTAAAATAGTCAATCATTTTAATTATGTAATTGACTTTGATGTTGAAAAGAAAATGACTTTGATGGTGAAAAGAAAAACTATTTCCTAGCTTGACAGGATTGAAAAGGTTGAGTTTAGAAGTTGGTAGAAGAGCATTCTCCCTGGAAGTAATTGCTAAATGTTTGGGTTTTGTTTTTATAAAGGGATATGGAGAAAGTGCTGTATTCTTGTTCCTAAGGAAACTTCACAGCATACAGAATGGGATTCATGCCATTATTGTTCTATGTCAAATCTATTTTATTTAACTTTCTATATTAGGTGATTGGATTTTGCAAAGCACTGCCTGAAACAGAAAACTCATCTATTCCACGCCTATATTTTCCCTTTTTTGGAGAAGATAAAGGCAGACTCTAGAGAAGGATTAGAAGTAATTGCATTTTTCATGTTTGTACGTTCAAGAGTTGGGTACTTCCAGGAGCTTAAAATCTGGGCACATAGTTGTAGATAAAGAAAAGAGCTCAGGAGAAAGGTTACCCCACACCTGTGTAGGGAGAGCAATGCTCCTTAGCTACAAAGGATCTATCTTCTTTTACATTTTCCATGAACTCAGCTTAGGTCACTATCCTCTCTGTGTGTAATAAAAATTTTATACACATGATATGCATTCTACATACGTAAATTAAAACAGAGAAGTAGCCTCAACTTCATGCTGGATTCATTAATTCAATCAGCAAATATTTATTGAATGTCTACTATGTACTAGATACCATGCTAGACACTGGGGGATACCATTTTAAACAAGACAAACACACACAGAAAGACAATCTAGGAGAAAAGACCAAACAAAAATTCAATAAATAGATAAATTAAATAATTTAAAATTTTGATAAGTTCAATGAAGGAAATAAACAAGGTGCTGAAACAAAACAATAGAAGGGAGAAGCAATAATTTTGTTAGAAACATCAAGGGAAGGTTGTCTATGGAGGTTACATTTGAGATAATATTTTAACTGAAACTCCAGGGAGAGAAGGAGATGGGTTGGAAGAGTGAATCAGGCAAAGGAAAGGGCATATGCAAAAGAGAAGTAGAAAGAGCTTGATGAGTTCTTTTTTTCATTTATTTTTTTAAGATTTATTTTATTGTTTTGACAGAAAGAGAGAGAGACAGAGAGACAGAGACAGAGAGACAGAGAGACAGAGAGAGACAGAGAAAAGGGATAAGGGTCCAGAGCAGTTTCTATAGTTGTACATTATCAGTTTTCAAGTTGGTTTTGTTTCATACAGGTGGGCGGGGGCCATGCAGGGCAGAAACCAGATCAGGGGCCTCCTGCGTGGGAGGCATGCACCCACAAACTGGGATCTGAACTGGAGGCCTCCCACACATGGGAAGCTCGCCCCAGGAAGAACTGAACTGCATAAAATTCAGCATATGGGTCCACATGGGCCAGGGGTGGGACTGGGATTTGAACCTCAGACTCAGGAGCTGTGAAGCAAGTGCTTAACTCACTGAGCCATCCTGGCTTCCTTTTTTTATTAAATGAGCTCTTGAAACTGAAAAGAGGCTAATGTAGCTGGAACATTGTAAGGGGAAAGAATGGCAGGGGGAAGTGAGACTGGAGTGGCAGGCTGGGGCAGGGCACTACAGATTGTCTTGTGGGGCATTTTATTCTAAATGCTGTGGGAAGCCAGCGAGAACTTTTAAGCTAGAACTGAATGTAATTTAGTTTGTGTTTTAAGATCACTTGCTTATATAATGAACATATGAATATGGATGCAGAAGTCTTTTCAATTTGGTGCTTTGGTTTCTTCAGATAAATACCCAGAAGTGAAATTATGGGGTACTTCTTTGTTTGTGGTTACAACCTTTGTTTTAAAGTCTATTTTGTATGATATAAATATTGCTACCCCAGCTTTATTTTCATATGCATTTCATTTTATTTTTATGAATTATCTTTTCCAGTAGCCAAGATATGGAAACAACTAAGTATCCATCAATATACTAATCACTAAGAAAAGGTGGTATATATGAGTGCTGTCTGGAAAAAATCCATCCATAAATGCCTGAATTTTTCAAATTACATGGCTGGGTACTTTCTAGAGCGTTCTTGTGTATATATACAATGGAATGTTAGCTGTAAAAACAGACGAAATTTTTCCATCTGCAACAACATGAATAGTTCTAGAGGGTATTATATTAAGTTAAATAAGTCAGACAGAAAAGGACAAAGTCCATATGATTATACTTATATTTAAAATATAAAAACAAACAAACAAAACAGAAACGAACTCATAGATACAGAGAGCATTTGATGGTTGCCAGATGAAAGGTGGTTGAGGGGATAGGTAAAAAAGAGAAAGAAATTAAGATGTGCAAAATGCTAGTTATAACAACAGTTATGGTGATAGAAAGTAAAGCATAGGGGACACAGTAAATAATATTTTAATAACTGTATGATGTAAGATGGGCACTAGACTTAGCAGTGTTATCACTTCATAAGTTATATAAATGTCTAATTACTACATTGTACACCTGAAACCAATGTAATATTGTATGTCAACTGTAATTGGAAAATAATTATTTAAAAATAATCACTTGCTTCTGTGTAGGGAATGGATCAGAAGGAGACAAGAATGGAGGGACATAGCACTGTTGGAGAGCTGTCTTGTCATCCAGGTCAGAGATAATATTGGCCTGAAGTTGGAGGGAGGAAGTAGAGGTGGACAGAAATGAATAGATATTTTTTAGACAAAAGGACTATATTATGCATGTAAAGAGACATGAAGTTTGCATCATGAAGTATAAATGCAACTCTTGCATATTAAACAATAACATATAGATCATGTATTCTAACCTTTTTATTTCATTGATAAGTTTGAAACTGAGAGAAGAAAAGATTGGTCAGTGGAAGACTAATTATTAAAACATCTGCTTGATTTCCTCTTTGGTACTTTTTCCCTTATAGAATATTTCGAATTGTATGGATAAATATAAGGAGTATTTGTCTACTTTAATTGAGTATATTTAGAATTCTAAAAATAAAGATGGTTGTAACATCAGGTAAAACCTGATGAAATCTACTTTTCCTAATACTGTCTCTCTCATGAAGTTGAGTGGTTGAAGATAAAACGTTTTTTGAGGGTTTGAGGAGAGGTTGGGAAGAGGGACGACCAACCTTTGAAGTATTTATTAGATTATTTAGAACAAACAGCACAGTATCTCCTAAGCTTAACTTCCAAATACCAAGTATAGAACATTTACTTGGTTACACACGATCTTTAGCCTTTTTTTCAATGTAGTGTAAATTAGCAGAATATATAAATAAGTAGAGAGAAAGGTGAGGCAGTTAGAAAGAGCTGCTTCCTTGGCTTCTCCCTCCTCCTGGTTACTAAAGTTAGACTAGAGTATTCAACCATCAGTAAATTGGGGAAGTAGCCAGGTGGCAATCATAGATGTAGGGACTGCTTCATGGAATCTCAAAGGTAAGGCTAGCTTCTTCCTGGACTAAATAACTAAATGAATGTAGGTTTGGTAGATTTTCCTTCCTCTCTGAATTCAACCATATACCTCACTGATCAGAAACGTATAAAATTTTCAGAGCACAATTTTTTTTTTATATCAGTGGTTATATTTTCTTAATTTACCAGGTCTGCCCGTCTGACTCAATACCCTACTTTTCTATAAGTGCCTGATTTAATTAAACTAATCTCATCCTTTAATTTAGGATTAAATAGACTCAGGTGCAATTTTCCCCTGTCATGAACAAACAATTAATTTGATAATTGGCAGCCTGGCAAAATGAAAAGGCAAGAAAAAAACAAACAGACAAAATATCCTGAATCTCTTATGATTCTATGATTTGGTTATGATCTTTATTGTCAAAGACTTTTTAGTCAACCACCTGCTCATCATTTTCAGAGATTATAGATCTATACTGCACTACTTCCTACTCAACCTTGAGAAAATTAAATGCAAATATTCTGCCACAGTCATAGAGGAAATTTGATATTTAAATGGAGAAAACTTAAATTCTTAGGTAACTTGTATCTTAAGACATATTTACATTTTACCCTTTTCTTATCTCATTTTCCTTATATACACACACACATTGATTATATATATATATATTTATTATATATATATATATATATATAAATATATATATAATAAATATATATATAAAAAAAAATATATATATTTTTTTTTTCGGGGCCTGGACATACTTTATTGGGATAGGTTTGGCCACAGGAGGGGGCTCTGAGGAGGAGGGGAGGCCCTCTCCCCTTGTTCTTGTCCAGTCCTTGTTCCTGTGGCTTCGCTGATAAGATGGGCTGCAC